>BQNB010037605.1:0-47245 GCA_026074375.1 Tanacetum coccineum
TAAGAACACTAGATCTTCAACCTTACTAACCAAGAACTAGTTAAAAATCAAAGTGTTGATGGTGTTTGTTTGTTGATTGGGACAGAAAAAAGAGAAGACGAGGGAGGAGTTGATGTGCTTATATAGTCGAGGCATGCATTACATGCATCTTGTATGAGACACTTGTCTCATAAAAAATGCGTGTAATCCATGTTGTATGAGACACTTGTCTCATACTTGTAGCAAATGTTGTACCACAAGGACAAGTGTCCATGTGATTTAGCCGAATATTTAGAGCAAAGGGGAAGAAAGAACATGGTTTAGTTTTGTTAAATGTTTGAATAGGTAGGTAATGTTATGGTTAATGTGTAAAAGGGTAATGTTTTGCAAGAGTTAAGATACGAAACGTAAATGATAAACGTAAAAGCGAAAAATTAAAATACAACAAATAAAATATACTCCCTCTTTCTCATATTAAATGTCCACTTTGACTTTTTAAAGTCTTTTTTATCAAACTTTGACCTTAAATATTTTTGTTTGTGTTATGTAATACTTGATGCAAAATATATGAATGAATTGAGTTTTAAATGTATTTTTCATTGGTATAACTTTCATCAAGTATCACATAACACAAACAACTATATTTAAGGTCAAAATTGAAAGAGAAAGACTGCAAAAGTCAATTGTAGACATTTAATATAGGACGGAGGGAGTAAATCTTAAATGCAAAAAAAAATAAAGCATGAAGACTAATATTTAGTTTAAGTCAGGTTTACATTTAATGTATGTTTTACGACATACGCGGAATAACCTGTTCGGTTACCCGTAAAAGTAAATTTTATGCAAAAATTAAAATAGTTAGCAAAAGCACGAGGTTAAAATAATGACCTGAAAAATACGAATTGTTATTATTTAAAATCAAACGAAAATGATTTTCAAATTATGCGGAAATGGACTATTTGACCATGTTGACCATTGATTTTGACTTTGACTTTGACCTTTTAACTTTGACCAAATTTGACTGTTTTACCACACACTTTATAAGACTTTAATGATCGCATTTTAATGTGTTGTTTCATGATTAAATGAATGCAATCCAATATGTTCTGTGAAAATATCAAATAAAGTTAAAATTAAATACTTTTATATAGAAAAACACGTAAGTGACCAAGTGTCCAAATGTTTAATATATAAGAGTGTTTAACGATTAACTGTATTTCTTATTTATACGTGGTATAATGATTATATCAATGTATGTATCACCACAGTGCACCCGGGTACTACTTGTAATACTCAGATTTACTCATTGGAGTACATCCACTGGTGAAAGGTCTGCTACACGCGTACTTGTACAGTGTGTAGTATTCTGAGGCATCTTAATATAATTTGAGATATTTTCATAAAATCAAATAGTCATGGCATATAAAGATCAAATAAACTTTATTGCTATAGATTTTTTATACGTCAGTTTCTATTGTTTTTCAAAATAACACAATGCCTTTTGCTGAAAACAAATATCACATAAAAATGCTTTTAAGGCTACTTTGACATAATTTGATTGGGAATTCTGATAAATCAAGATGGTTATTAGGGCTAGTTATCATCTAAAAGCTGATAATGGATCCGTTTAACAAATCAGTGTATCTTTGGGGCTCAAAGTTAAGCTACTAAAAGAAAATCGCACTCTCATGCGAATCGAAAGATTTAAGACATGTTTTTCCAATATTCTAAAGATTTTAGTTCTCGAGAGGATCGTAAGATGAACAATTTTTAGCAAGAGAACCAAAAATAATCCCGTTCATCTTCTATCTTTTCATTTAGTAGAAATATTATAAAATGTTTTTGGTGAGGATAAAACAAAAATAGAATGAGAGAGCAATACCGTATGTGAAAAAGGAAATCATAGTATGTTCGAAAAAGAAATGCCTGAACATACAAAAGAAATAAAAAGAATAAAGCGTGCGGCATGTGTCAGAGAAAGTAAGGAAGGCACATGAGAAAGAAAAATGACATTCGTATGATCAAAAAAAATTGCTAGATCATACAAAACAGATTGAGTGGAAAGAGACAAAAACGTTAATAATTGTTTAACTTTGTATTCATTCGAAGCTAACTCAATTGCCTTTCAATCTTAGCACTGAATCATGTCTCAAGCTACATCTCTACTTCCAATGAAAACTAATAGAAGAACTGTCCAAAAGACAAACAAGTAAGGGATAAGCCTAAGCAATTCGAGTTGATGAGCAAAAGTCTTCACTCATCCAATCCAACAAATAGTAATTGCAATTCACACAACACACATCATTTAACCACTCACACTAACTGCCAATGTACCAACAATTTACATTCATCAGTTTTGGCATATTGTGTCTGAAAACCAAGCAACAAAGCAATTCCTCTTTCAACTCGACAATCAATGGTTTGAACATGGAGTTGATTTAATACGAACAGTGCTTCAACTCACACCACCTCAACAAACTCAACAATCTACAATACCTCCCGATAAGAAAACACTACTCTAATTCATCAAAGATCTTAGCTATGATGATCCAAATAATGCGTTCAAATCCATATCCAAAGAAATTATGGCAAAACATCTCAGATGAGAGAACAATATAATCATTTGAACAAATGTTTGACGGTAACTACTCCAGACATGATAAAGTAAATACACATAATGATACAGATTGTTTGGGTTTATTCAACAATCATACGTTGATTATGTTGTATTTATTAATTTGGGATGATATCAAGTTGCAAATCACCAGTCGAATGACCCGTCCAACTAAAGCTGGCAAGTTACCATTCCCAAGGTTTACCAAATTGATAATTGCTCACATCATATCTAACAACAACACTATTAATCCAAGATCAGATGCTAAAATGCACAGAGGTGAAATGAAAGAAAGGTACAAGCCAGCTAAAGTAACCAAAGGAGGGGTCATACATTATGGTTTACCGATACCTGACTCGTTGCTAAATGATATGATTCGAGAGATGGATGCGTATAAGGAGTATGTGGAGAATAGTCGACGGGTAGTTGTTTTAATGGTTCAACCATAACTGGTTGTTCCTACCCAAGGAATGCATAAGAATATTAGAGCCGAAAGGGTTAGGAGAACTAGATGGAAAGGACCAATGAGAAGAGGAGAAGGTGAAGTTCCTATGCCTGCTGAAGGGCAAAACACAAAGATTGTATTAAAGAGGAAACTAGCTTCTATAGAGAAAACAACCTCAAAAGACAAGCCTGTAAAAGAAAAGAGCGTGAAAGAAAAGTCAAAGAAAGCAAAAGAAACATACGTTGATGATCCCGAACAAGTTCACGTTGCTACTTTACTAAGTGTTGAAAGTGAAAGACTTAGACTGTAAAGAATTGAAAGAGAACAATGAATGACTGATGAATAAATTGATGATGATTTGGATGACACTCTTGAAGCAATGAAAACACAAAATATGAAGGGTGTAGCTGAATATGATGATGCAGAACCTCAAATACCAACCAATGCTCAGTTGTTACTTTATTTTAAGAAAACCTGCAAGTTAAGTAGAAGAGAAGCATTCATTCAAGAATTGTCTAGGGTTAAAGGAGAAGGGTCTCAAACTAGTATTGAAACACATAAAGTTAGGGATTCCTTAGATAGCGACCGAACCCTTAGCGCTAATAGGTTAGATGTTATTGATGAAGGAGATGAGGATGATGCTTCAAACTTTGTTGTATTTTTACATGGAAAGCAATATGATCTCACAGAGAAGCAGAAGAAAACAACCACCTATATAAACATTATCTCTCCTAGGACTAAATCATCTCAGGATAATGTTTCACGTTACCTGAACGAGACCACTGCACCCTTATTAGAGGATGTTGGCTTGCCAAGGATTACAAGAATGTCAGGGTTAAACTCCCATGGAGGAAGTTCTAGGAAGGAGAAACCAAATGGTGACTCTCTTGATCTAGACCGGCTCCCTGAGTCATAAACGGTCATTGTACCAGAGATTACTTGACCGAACCCACTGGACTAGACCAACGTGGTTCCGCAAGGGTAGATTTTATGCTGATTACACCAGATGAAATTCTAACCCTTGAGGCAACTTCAAGGGGAAATCATGAGCTGACAAGCTTTACATCAGGTGCATTTGAACATCCTTTAGATGTGTTAGCACAAAATTTAAACTTGTAGGTACATCCAATTATCGGTGTTGATGATATAATACCATCTCCTCCCATCACAACAATCAACACAACAAAACCAACAACCTTAAAGAAAATAAAGCACGTGCGTCAGACAGTTACAAACGCAAAAAGATTCTATCCAATGGCTAAACGATTTATGGCTCTTTAAGAGAAATTCAAGGAGCAACAAAGAAAGATTGATGAATTTATTGCGAAAAGGTTCCAGCTGCATTTCAATAATCGGTTTATGCTCAAGTTAATACGCAAGTCAAGAATCATGCCTCAACTCTGGTTCTTGATGTTGTTGCTGATATTGTCCGACCATGTCTTCATAATTTTTTTCGCTTGTCTAGTACCAACATCATAATCCCATAGCTGAAAGAAACACTGTATGAAATGATGACCAATAATCCAGATTCCATTACAGGTTTATCAACACTGGTCTGTATATTGCCCTATCAAAATCAGTCAAACAAGACAAACATGCAGTTCCAAAAGACCCCTATAAGAATACAAACTTGAGGAAAAGAGCTCACAATGATCAGGACCCCGTTGAAAATCCTAAGGGGGAGAAAAGATACAAGAAGTCAAGATTTGCAGATCAATCATCTTCAAGAAATGATCATGTCACTTTTGAAGCAACTGATCATGAAACAAAACCGTTTACTGCTGGAAAGACACGTGAACATCCAAGATGGTTTATAGGATCTCCTGCTAAATACACAGATTACTTATGGGTTACAAGGTCAAATGCAGAAGACATGTTCAGTGAAGTTGTTAACACATATCCAGATCTAGATGAACCAGAAGACAAAGAGATAGTACCTAATAACTCAACACTCACATTGGCAAAAAGGATTAAAAGGTGTCTCAAAGTCGACAAGCTTAATTTAAGCAAAATGGAAGAGTTTAGGAAAAATAGATACGAGTTTTTTAGAAATCGTTATATGAGCAAGGCAAAGTACGAATAGAATATGGATCAGATGACAATAGCAATGTCAGATGATATGGATTGGGCATTAGATCATTGTTAGGAATCAAGAAAAGACTTGGTCTCTTCTAGAATATTAGTTCTTAGCTCATAGTTAAACGTGTAATAGTGAAGTAAGTAATGGGGCAGACCCATGGACTATCCACGCCCCAACAAAGTGTAAGGTACTATAAATACCCTCTCCACACATGGAGAGGGTGTTGATTTTCTAGCTTATCATATGCTATTACACTCTTTCTCTCTCTAGAAAGTTAACAACCTCTCTCTCTCTACACTCTAGTTTAATCTTCTTGGTGTGTTAATGATACTTATTCTACAATTGGTATCAGTTGCCATTATGTATTGATTGTGTGCATTTTACTTACAAAAACCTTGAAAACTTTGTGTTTTAAGCTAAAATATTAAAATTTTAAAAAACTTTAGATTTTGATGTTAAAAATGTTAAAGTTATGGTTTTTATGTTAGACATAGCTTAGATATACATAGTTTTGAAAAAACTATCAGGTAAAAACGTTAAAAATTATGCTTTGTTGTTGTTTTTAGTGTTTGTACTCGTTTTGTTTTTACGAAATCATACGATTTGACCTTTTAAGACCGCATGTTGATCTTTGAATCCCGCGGTTTGAGGTAAGTATTCAGGTGGTTTGACTAGCATCAGGCAGGTTGAGGTATAGATTAGGCGATTTTAGTAGAGAACACAATGATTTGATCATGTTTTGCTAGGCAGTTTGATTACACTATCAGGGGGTTTTAGTATAGTACTTGAGGATTCGTGGTACCATCATTTCTTCCAACTGATGATCTAATAGCTAGTCTGAGCAAAGCTATAATGTTTCTCAATACTGCTATCAGCTCAATATTCCCACTAACTAATAACCAACTCAGAACGTCATCAAATCCAAGAACTCAAGCTACTGTTCAAAATGAAAAGGTTATTGTTTAAAATGTTCAAGGTAGACGGTCTCAGGGGTATGGGGTTAATACAGGAAATAGTCAAGCTATGGGAACAAGTGTTATCAACACTGTTGGAGATCTGAATGCAAATCAACCAAGGGTACTTAGGTGTTACAACTGCAAGGGTGAGCATCATATTGCTAAGCAGTGTACTACAAAGAAAAGGGTGAAAGACTCAAAATGGTTTAAAGAGAATATGTTACTGGCTTAAGCACAAGAAGCTGGAGTTGTCTTATAGGAAGAGCTACAAGATTTATTTCTGATAGGTTGGGAGAAATGGATGACTATGATGATATTCAGCTACACACGATATCAAATTTTAAGGCAGACCATGTAGAAGCATTTGATTCAGACTGTAATGACGAAACTACAGTAAGTGCAATCTTCATGGAAAGTCTTTCTCATGCATGTTCAATCAATGGAGATACAGTTGGTATAACTTATGATTCAGACATACTTTCTGAGGTACCACATTATGACACTTATCATGAGAATGATGTGCTTAATTATATCGTTCAAGAGACACAATATACTGAACAACTAGTTTCTAATAATGATTCATATGATGAACTTACGAGTGACATCAATGTTATCTCTTATACTGATTATACGGTCACTATTGATGTCAAGTAGAATAATGTAATATGGTAAATCAAGAGACTAAAAGTGTGAATGAATCATTAACAGTGAGCTTGAATGATACAAAGAAAAAGTCAAAGTTTTAGAAGAACGACCGAATTCTAAAGAGTTTTTCAGAAAAAGAGAAGAGTATTTACGAGGAATAATTGTTGATCATAATGAAAAAGTGAAAGATTTCGAAAAACAAGTAATTGTTTAAAAACAACAATTTGAGGTTTTATCTAACATGCATTCTTCTCTGAAAAACAACTTTGAAACATTCAAAAGCAGTCATCTAAAAAACATGACAAGTACATCGATGAATTTTTGGTTTTGGAAAAAGAAAAGAAAAAGTTTCAAAATATTTTTTTACAAAATAGGTCAAACTGTTCAAACAATGCATATGTTAACCTAACCTCAAGTTTTTTATGATGACGCTCACAAAACTGCTCTTGGTTATCAAAATCCTTTGTATGTACGTAAATTGCAACGGATACAACCAGTTTTGTATAATGCTAAAGCCTTAGTTGAGAAACATGATTCAATTTCTGTGTTTGATTCTGAAGAAACACTGATAATTGGTGAAGAGAGTCGGTTAAAAATAAAAGAAAAACAAAAAGAAAATGATGATAAACCGATTGATTATGCGAAACTGAATAAACTCTATGAGTATTTTATTCCACAAAAACAATTGTCCGCAGAACAGGTTTACTGGTCACCAGTTTCCAAACCAATTCCATCTGGGTCAGTTGTAAAATCAACACCCACAAAAGTTTTTCCTAAACAACTTTCAACAACTAGTAAGGTAAAAGAGAATTTCAAACGCTAAAGATCATCTTGATAAATTTGATGCTTTCATCAAAAAGAGAACTGTTCATTCTAGGGTTAAAGTGGGAAATTAGGGAAATGCATATAAAAGAGGCTTTTGAAAGCGACACATTATGTTGCTAAAATAGCTTTTAATTCTCTCGATAACTATGTATGGGATTTCAAATTTGTTGATCCCACCTCAATAGACCGAATTCCTTATGCGTGTTTAAGGTTTAGTTATATTTGATAAATCTAACACGACTATAGTAAAAGCTTTGTTTGAATGTATTAAAGATTATGCAAAATCTGATCTTTAATATTAAGAAGAATTATCAATGAAACAATAATTTAATGAACATATAATTTAACAAACAAGATCCAATATTATTAATGATAACAATATGAATACTCTTAAAGTATTAGGGTTACAAAGACCTTAAAGCTTAAAAAAAGATTGATTTTTGGTTTTGGTACGTATTGGTATATTTTTGTGTATCAATCTCTATGCCTTAGGACCTTCTTTTATACACCAAGGAGTCCTACTCGGCTTACAATACTTTCCTAAGTATATAAAATCTTTTCTATAAATAACTAATACATATCAAGTAAGCAGTACTAAGAAACAGTAATAACTTACACTAGCAGTACTAACTTAACACTAGCAATACTAACTACTTAGAATATTTTCTTGAGCAGTAGTAACTCTTCAACAGCATTAACTTCAAGCAGTCTTTGTACTAGCAGTAGTAACTTTCACTAACAGTAGTAATATTCACTAGCAGTACTAACTGTGTACTAGCAGTAGTAAACAATTAGCATATTTTCTTTGAAGTCTCTTAGCAGCACTAACTTCATCAGAGTAGTATTAACATAAACTTGAGCAACAGTAATCCAAACAGCATCAAAAAGACTTTTAATCCCAACAATCCTCCCCTAAACTTGATATTCTTATTTAAAATCATCAAGTTTCTTCATTTAAAGCTTCATCAACACCAGGAGGATGCTTCCAAACACTTCTTTACTTCTTATGCTGTTTCATGATGAATTTAAGAAGCTGATAAACCATTTTACTTTCATAATCAATTTGAAGCTTCTTTTCTAACATCATTGAAAGTGTAAGTGGTGCAAGGGGATATTTCTTCTCTACCAACATGTAAATCGGCATATGTTGCATCCTTAATGAATGTCCTCCACAGGAGTCATACAACTTCTAATCCAACACTTTGTAATCTTGTTGATTTCTCTATACTGTATCTTTAACATGAGGTTCAAACATTGTTTTCAAATCTCCCTATAACAACAAATCCAAGTCTTCCACTGGTTTTGTTGACTTATATTTAGCTTTTACCAACTTGTACAAATCTTCCAAATCTTCCCTGCTAAAAATTTTAAGCATATGACTAAAGATCATGTACATTTAAGACTTTCCATCAGCTCTCATTATTTAATAATAGCTTTTTCTTCCTTCTTTATGAATCTTCTAGCCAACAATACTTGGAGACTTAACAGCTAACGATATAGCATCAATTGTTACCTTTTCTTCATCTGGAATGATTTACAAACACTGTTTAAGCTCTGCTATTTCTTTGTCATCTTCCACCTTTTGCTTCTTTGTACTCTCTTGTATTAGGTCTTCTCCTGCTCTCTTTTCTTTGCCTTCCACCAACTCTATTCTAAAGTCTTTAAATGTGTTTACCCTTTTGAATGCTCTGTCAAACATCTATTGGATAGCATCAAACCCATTTAACTTCAAATCTTTGAGCTTGTATCCTTCCATGTTCTTTAGGTAAGTACACATTATTTGTCTCTATTGATCTTATGTTGGTGGTTTATTTCTTCTCTCTTCTGCTGTTTTAGCTGCTAAATGCTTTCTTCTTTTCTCTAAAAGTTGTTGAAATAATGTAGCCATTTTTGCTTCAGACAACTCTTCTTGTTCTTGTGCTTGCAATCTTTCAGACAATTGATAATCAACACCAATCTTTGCTTGAATATCATCCCATTCTTTAATCAAATCAATAATGGCTTCTTTTTCTTTTTTAGCTTTCTCTCTTGCAAGTCTTTCTTCTTCATCAAATTCAGCTTGGAACTTTAAAGTAGCTTCTTCATTTCTTCAAAACTGATTATGTTCTTCATAGGCTTCACATGTTCTTCTATCATTATTCCTTTACCCTTGTCATGTAAATGTTGTGAAGAAATTGTTGTTGTTGTTGTAGATTTACCTGGCTCTTGAAAAACAATCCCTTTCACCTTGGGTTTTGATGTTTTTAATGCTTTAAGTGCTTGAGCCAAAGTAATTTCTTCAATAGTTATTATAATGGTTGTTGCAGCAGTACTAACTTGAGCAGCATCAACTACTTATTCAACAACATTTTCATTTTGCCCTGCAATAAACACCTCCTCACCATTTAAAGCATTCACATCAAACATCTCATTATCAGCATCATCTTGAATATTAACCATGGTAATGTCTTCATCTGCATCAATAGCATTAATCCTCCCCTATTTGGATGCATCCTTACCTAAACTTTCTTCATCTCTAGAGGATTTTATCCTAGTTGTCAAACCAACTTTGAACTTCTTCTTTTTCAAGCTTCTTGACCCTCCTTTTCAAACTATCAATCTCATTTTGTTGAGTGGTCTTTGTCTTCTCCAAATCAAGAACTCTGTTTTGTAAATTGGTACATAGTTCCATCAATTCATTAAATTTAAGTCTATCCTCATCACTTCAAAGTGTGTTACCTCTTGCGAGCAGTGAATCAATGGAATGTTTAGATACATTCTCAAACCTAGTTTGAGCAATAGTATCCCCTATGGTTTCTTGGTACCTAGGACCACCACCTGAAGTAGTTCCTAGGGAACTAGATTCATTAGGTGTTGCCTTGGATCGGGTCTTAGTTATGTTACCACTATCCTGCTCTGCTTCTAAGCTAGAAGCAGTAGTGGCAGCCATCACCAAACTATCACCTAACTCCTTATGGACAACCTCATTTGTAACATTTTCACTAGTATCACTAGGCTGAGGTACCTGAGTGTCCTTCTTTTTAGGCTTCCTAGGTTTTTGAGTCTTTTGAGGTTGAGTTGATGATTGAATAATGGTAGGTGTGTGATGGGGATCAGTTGGATTTGCTAAACCTTCACCTAATTCTGATTGGTTTTGTACGACCATTGTTAGAAATAAAGGTGTTAATCTACCAGAAAAACATTTGCCTACCTTTCTCATATTTCTAAAAATCTTCTTAGTGTGAGAGGGTGCATTATAAATTCTCTTATGAGTTGGCAGCCTATCAAGTTGTTGATTCAAAAACACTTGTACAAACCTTGGATACATTAAAAATTTACCCATGTTATCCAAGTTCTTCACCATACTTTCAAAAATGAAATTTTTGAAATTTGATTTTATGATTTGTAGCTAGCAGTAATGCTGATGTCATAGTACTACTAAAACTCATATCAAAGCAGTTGTCTTTGGACTTGGACACTGTTAAATTGTACGATTAGAAATTTCCATTGTGGGGAAAGAATGGTTTATATAAAGTGTTTTTGTGATATTTTCTCATACCCCATATTGTAGTTGTTCAAAAATGGTAGAATTTGGTAAACAATCAACACCTTCCTCATCTGCTAGTTGAAGATCTCTTCTAACAGATGATTCAGTGATGATTATCTTCTTGCCATCTACTAGGGCATGTAACTGTTCCTCCCCATTGATAGTTTTTGTCACACCCCGCCTATTTCTCCGTACTATAATCTTCACGTATTGCCAGAATATGTGTTGATTTGGTCAATTTATCAACTACAACCCATATCGCATCGTGCCCACTCCTTGTTCTAGGTAACTTTGTGATGAAGTCCATGGTGATGTTTTCCCACTTCCATTCAGGTATCTCTGGTTGTTGTAATAAGCCCGAAGGCCTTTGATGCTCAGCCTTCACCTTTGCACAAGTTAAACATTCGCTAACATAGGTAGCAATATCCCTCTTCATTCCCGGCCACCAGTACATATCTCGAAGGTCATAGTACATCTTATCCGCTCCAGGATGTACGGAATACCTGGACTTATGAGCCTCATCCATAATTGTTGTTCTCACACCTCCTACTAACGGAACCCATGTTCGATCCATAAAGTACAAACTTCCGTCTCCTTTCCTTTCCATCTGCTGATCTAAACCATGTAACCTTTCAGCAAGTACGTTCTCCTGTTTGAACGCCTCACCCTGAGCTGCCAGTATCATTCCTTTTACTCCAGATTGAATAGTCATAGCCATTGCCCGTACACGTTTAGGTTTCACCCGTTCCTTCCTACTCAATGCATCAGCCACCACATTCGCTTTACCCGGATGATAGCGAATTTCACATTCATAATCACTAAATAATTCGATCCACCTCCTTTAGCATATTAATCTTCTGATTAATTATGTGTGTAGACTTTTATGTCAGTGTAAATGGTCATCTTTTCGTATCATACAAATAATGTTCTAAGTGTTTAGTGCAAAACACCACTGCTCCTAACTCTTAGATAGTGTGTTGTATTAATCTTCTCGTGGTTTTTAATGACTTGAGCATAAGTATTACCTTTTTTCTTGGCTAAGCAACACAACTAATCCCTGATTACGAAGCATCACAGTAAACTACAAAATCTTCAACCCCATTAGGAAGTGACAATATCGGCGCATCACACATATTATTTTTCAAAGTCTGGAAAGCCTCTTTTCATTCTGCGCCCCCACTCATACTTTTGATTCCTCTTAGTTAGGGAAGTAATGGGTTTAACAATCTTAGAAAAGTTTGCGATGAAACGTAGGTAGGTAACCTGCCAATCCTAAGAATAATCATATCTCGATGGTGTCTAGGTTCTTCCCAATTCTTCAATGCCTTCAATCTTAGTAAACTTAGCATACAACTTTATCCTTCATCAGCAATTCCACCACTAACTTCAAATGAACTCCATGCTTCTCTTCTTAACAAACGACACTGGTGCTCCCTACGAAAAATGACTAGGTCGTATGAAACCTTTATCTTGCAACTCTTGAAGTTGTTTAGGCAATTCTTGCATTTCTGAGGGTGCTAGACGATATGGAGACTTCGCTACTGGTGTTGCTCCAGGAATTAAATCTATGCGAAACTCAACTTGTCTCTGGGGTATTCCCGAAAAATCTTTTGGGAACATCAACAAATCCCTCACAAACAGATAATCATCAACCCTTTCAGTTCATCTACCTTCGCGTTCATTAAAGCTTTGGTTACTCCTAACGTACGCTCCCCTTGAACCCTAAGTATCTCACCACCTATCAACGGTATTTCAACCACTTTCTCATGACACACTATTACAACCTTATTTTGAGACAACCAGTCCTTCTCACCATCTCATCAAAGGCTTTATGACCCATCGGTATCTATTAAATTCTAAGGATTACGAGATAGCCGAATAGGATATCGAACGAATATCGATTCACGTCTATTTACATTTGGGGGATTCCACATATGCAAATAGCGTGATCAAATGACACTAAGATTCCTTTAAAAGAAATGATTACATTATGTCCGAGTGAAAACGCAATAACGAAAAAAAAATATCAACAGGCGTACCCCGACAAAAGAAACACATATCGAAAAAAGTTACGCACAGGAACTTATAAATACGAAAGACTAAAATTCTCATATACAACAATCGTCTTTACTCGAAAGAACCAATTAAAATAAAAATATTATGTTTTTATAAAAAAATACAATTTAACATAAAGTAAGTCGTTTTATATTTAAAAATCATTTAAAAAAAATGTTCCGATGTCTAATCTTTGTATAATTTATTTTATCATGGTTGTCATAAAAATCTAGAGGATAGTTATCTAATAGTGTATCGCTTCTTACTACTATGAATCATTTTAACCTATTTTATAATAAAATTTAGAATTTAATAACCCACACGAAAATTTTTATAACTTAACATTGTTTAGGCCTCTTAAACATATTATATTCACAACGATCATTTTAAACCATATATTATTAACAATTATCTCATTTTATACACAGTTTCGCCAAACATCCCAAGTTATTCTTCAAAGGGGATTTTTTATAATAGGACATCAATTATACTATATGTTACTCAAACAAAGGACACCGCTAATACCAAAGGGATTTTAAAATATCGACTAGACTCTAACACCTAATCTGTGTTTGAAAACGAAAGAAATACCAAAAACCAATATACTCAGAATTAAAATCAAACGAACTCATTACAAGAGAACTTCAAGAAGTTACGGATCTAAAAGAATACGTAAGGTCTTATCCAATATTATTGATCAACAGAGCAAACCTAAAAACATCGTTACTAAATCGTCGCAACGGGTCGACAAACCAAGAGACTATAACAACCATGTGAGTAATTATCGTTACTAAAATTGTCATGAACATAAAGATAGTGACTTAAAAGGAAAAATATTACGATATTCTACGAGAATGTCAACTACGGGAAAACAGTGTATTTACTAATAACCAAAAGCAGCAGATCCGAACAACCAATATTCATCAAGACGTCGAATAGGAAGATATGATCTCCTTACAACAAGTACGATAAATGATTCTACGCTTAGAGTTAGGAATCCAAACGAATAATCGAGCAAACGAACAACCTCAATAATAGTAATAGTAGTACTAATATGTATCCGCAAACATTATATAGAAGAAAAACTTACTATTTACAACTATCCAAAACCACATCCGTACATTAGTTAAGAGAATACATTCCCTAACCATATAACATCCTTATCTGGATTCAAAATTTACCACACCTTACACTACCAAGTAACAAACACAAACAGCAATAATTGCAATTCATGGTCACAAGTCCTCGGTGTGATGCCTTTATAATTATGTCGGCCGCCATAATTATAATTGCCTCCTTTCACACGTGTACTTACTTCCAAGACTACACATCTCAATGGTTACTCACATATAAGCACATATACCACATTGCACATCGTAAATTACTACCACATACCACATAAAGGATGCTCCAACAAATAACTACTTACTTATATAAAGATAAAGTTGAAAACGACATAAAGGAACGAAAGTCTTACAGCGCCTCCAAAATACCAGATATTCGAAAGAATTAATCAATAAAAACGTGACGAGGTAAAAGACGGAATAAACCTATGCTGGGCATCGCATGGGTTTGACTTTACCTCCGCAAGAATCACTCGACTCCGCGGGTCCAACCCTATTACGCGCATCCGACAAACGATCAACTATCCTATCTCTTTCGGTTCCACAAGAGGCTCCTTATAACGCTTAAGTCCAGTTGGGAAAACGGTTCCCCAACGAGACTTCTTACGGGTGGGAGGAAAAACATAGCTAAAATACTAAGAAAGTAATACATATCATATCAGATAATGGTAGGCAAAATAACTAAAATGACAACTTAGCAAAATACGAGATATATAGGCTATGCAAAAATAAAGGGCGGTTTCATTGCAGTTTATAGCAATTAAACATCTTAAGCCCTAAATGCATTCTACATGAAGGTCCATAGGCTTAATAGTTTAGGCTCAACCACCTACTTCTCTATAACCTGGCTCTGATACCAATATGTCACACCCCCGACTGGCGGAATACACGTGGCGTAAATACATCTTGGATATCTCACAAACACAATGGTGTCAAACATTGCTTAGAGTGAACTTTTTGTAATAGTTAAACAAATGAGGACACAATGTGTCTTGACAGATTACACACAGATAAAGAGAGTCTTGCATTACGTTGCATAAGTCATTACCACATGGAAACATAGAATCCAAGGAGTTTAAACTAATCTAATAACACCAAGTATCCAAACAATTCAAATGACATAAATAAAGTTCTCTAGGAGATGTCTCAGGTGTAAGCCTACGGTTCTCACTAGCCAATCTTGCCTAACTTCAACATCCTTCTAGAATGGTTACCTGAAATGATGCTTAACAACGTTAAACTAGGTTGGTGAGTGACACTTTAGTTTAAGACACGAAAATCAAAGCTTATAAACAATTACTGTGATTAATGCAAATATGGCAGGACAATTACTTCACTATCATACAAGCTAGCATGCAAATGTAACCAAAACGAGCATGGGAACGAAACGTGTCCCTCTATCAACAAATATTCAAACAATTGGGTAGGCACGTTACCCCCGATCCATTAAAACCGTCACTTCACATGGATAGGAACGTTACCCTCAATCCCGATATCACAACAAATGGGTAGGAACGTTACCCCCGATCCAAATACACATAAGCATTTAGCACGTAACATTCAATAGACCAAGTTAAAGTCACTATACACTTTTAAAATATAAGACACATAATCACGCAAGTAATTTGAACTTTTCAAATCCATTTGCATCATTTCCATCCTATTTACTAACTCGATGTGAAAGAGGGACTATGAAACATCACCTGTTGCACAAGCAGCTTCAAACAATATCAACACATGCTTCACAAACAAACACAATCGTGATACCACGATAGGACCAAGCATAAGCTCGAGCTTCTATGTATAACACTCACTTATGATGGATGTCTAAGGGTTTTCTTTTTTTTTTTTTTTCTGTTAACTATCATCGGTAATTCACGACACCCATGACAACCTTAACCTCCTCATTAACATGTTACATTAGTTAACTATAATTTATTCAAAAATGCAGAATTTTAGTGTGTCTTGACTAACTTAAAAACCTTACTTGATGACCGTTATAAATTATAGCAAAAATCATATATGTTCCTTTATGTGTTCTCTAACTACCATTGGATTTCCAAAAGCCATTTACATGCACAAGTTACTCCTAGAAACATCAATCTTTAATACCAGTCCAATTCAGACCTGCTCGCGCACTAATAAGTTTGGACTATTAACTATTAATTAGACATAAAATTAGTATCTATCCCCTTTTGGGGTTTCTTTTATACTTATGGACTTTAATACTGTATAAGGGCTAAGCTTTTTTTTTTTAATTTCACTTTTAAGTTAGGTTTCACCCTCACAAACATGACCTAAGTCTGAACCGTATTTTTAGTTTTGACCACTTTTGTTGCAAACAGTTATTTGAAATGACTTCCCAGAATTAAAAAAATATTCGACGGCTGGATTTTCTGCGAATAGTTTTTACTCTTTTGGCATTATTCATAGACACAGTAAACATATCAATACACGTTTTGATCATTAGATATAGTCGTTTGAACCTGACTAAAATTTTGCCACACCTAATCAAGTTTTTTACGCAAATCTAACCTGAACCAATTGCATGAAACTTTGACCTAATCAAGCCTATCACTCTAGCATCATTAATATAATTAATATTCTGTATTTTTATTATATCTGATCCAATTGATTTTGTTTCATAAATATACAAATTCTTACTAAGAAGAACACAATTCCTTGATTACTAGCACCTAAACCCACAATCTCTATGAATGATTCTTAGATTAGCACCAAATTCGGCACTCGTAAAGGTTTTGGGGAAAAAACGACAAACAAGTGAGAGTGGAAGGGTAATGGGCTGGGTTCATTAGGATTTTACCTAGTGTATCACATTATCCTTATCTAAGTACCGATTTGATTAAAAAAATATAACTCTAAACCTCCTCCATAACCAACACGATCGGCCCAATATTTAAAAACATATTTTTTTTTATTAAATTATTAATTAACATAATTTACTGCCGTACCTAAGTTTTTATAAATAATACCTAAGCATAGTTTGATTTAACCATTTTACTTAAAAGCTACTTACTAAACTTTCTAAATATACTTTCATTTATCCAAACTCTTTCTATTTTTAGAAAGGTTGCTACAACTTCTTTATTTAACTCGCCATATTGTCATATTTATTAAATGTCAAATTTTCCCATAAACGCTTAACACTTGATCACCAAGAATGACGTAGCAATGCATGCAACACAGTCTTTCATTTCCATTATCAACACCGTTGAAAAAAATGGAATACTTATCACCAAACTCATTTCGCACAAACAACAATAAGATTATTATTTACCTCTATAATGTCTTTCATGCACATTTGTAAACCACTTAGCACACATAAATAACATAGCACACAATTAAACACAATAAAATGAACTCTTATCCATTTCTAAGGTATCACTTAGCCTGATTAAAATCACGGTTGTTAAGTTTTGGCCATGACAGCTAACCAGGATATTATTTAATGCAAGAAATTTATATAAGTAGGATTAATCGTTATATGCATACTCTAATAGAGTGTGCATTTAAAAACACAATTTGTTCAAACCCATACTATTTGTGGGTTTAGACAAAATAGGCGACCATATTATGAGTATCTGCAAACTTTAGAGTCGCTATTTGTGTTTTTTTCGGGTTTTGATAATGGATGATTAAATTTGTGTTAGGATTTGTTAGTAGAGAGTTTAAAGATTGTAATTGATTAAATGATTGATTGATACCATTTATCGAAATTTTATGAAATTATACCTCATAAAACCCAGCAAGTTTTATTCCAATTATATCAGTAGTAATTTTGATCTAGTAGCATTAACGTGAGTCACATACACTCTAACTCTAATAACCATTCCAAACAGCATTCCCATCATCAATCTAACTCTTTTCTTTGCTTATCCTGCAAAATGTTAGTCCAAAAAAACAGAAAAACACAAGCCATCAGCAATTTTACAATTATCACCATATTAATTATAACTAAACAGTATTAAGTATAAACTAATTAGTAGAAACTCCGACAGAATTAAGTTATAACTCCAAAAGTAATAATTTATAACTTAACAGTAGAAACTTTTGTTAGATATTAGAATAAAGACGCATTCAACACGTGTATTTTCACTGTTTTTTATAGCTCGAAGTTTTATCAGTTAATGATTCTTTTTCTTGGTTTTTGTCGGTAGAATTACCACGGTATATTGGATGTACTATATAAGCCTCTTACAACTTTGGAAGAGGTAAGCTTGTCCATTTCTTTTCATTTATTAGAAACACTTTTTTCTTCTCTAGAAAACTCTTCTCAAAGGGTTTCTCTTCTTTTGAAACTCGCCAAATCCAAGAATCGGACCCCGTGTTATTGACTATATGATTATACCATAATTGGTATCAGAGCATTATGGGATGATTAGGATCGTGTATTGCGATTTCTTGATGGTTTAGATCGAAAAGTGTACCTTTGAAGGATCATAGCTAGTTTTTTAAAGTTCTCGACTTTTGATGTTTGTATGATATTGTGTGGGTGTTTCTAGTTGCTATTTGCATTATGGTAACTGTGTTGGTGCAAAAATGATATCAAGCAAAATCGTTCAAAAGGGTGATTTTTCAGTGATTTTGTTGATAAATGTGTTGTTCTTCGTTGGATGAGTTGCCAGAATTTTCTGCACCGGCGGTTAGCTTTAAATTATAATTATTTTATTAAGTAGGTTTTCCACATTATGAAATACGGCGGTTTGCTCTTTGGTGGGAGTTGCTCAAGAGAGAGCTTGCTTTATACCTTAGACAGCGACGTTACATTCAGCGGGTTTGAACACAGGTGGCGAGATGCTCAAGAGGCGAGTTGTTACCAGCGGTTTGCTTACCAGCGGTTTTGAACAGGTTATCAGCGGGGTTTTGAATTATTTTATAGCAAAATCTCTAAAGGAACTCTGGCGGTTTGAACAACGCAACGGCGGTTGATTTAAAATATTGGACGGCGGTTTGTATTCTTTCTTTGCAGGCGGGTATGCCTTGGCAGCGAGTTGTGTTCGGCGAGTTTGACCTTAAAATTCCACACGCGAGTTGCTGTATTTCTTTGCAGCGGTTTGGTTGCCTCTGGCGGCGAGTTAAGCTGGTGGGGGGATAATGTCTTAGAAATTTGAAATATCTCAGACTTGTAGGACTTAACTATCACTAACCTAAGAAACGATTTACGTTCACTTCCCACTTTTAACGTACCCGCATAATCAATGATCGATAAATAAATATCATATCATAATAAGACAAGATTTGTCTAGTTATGCTAGAAGGATAATCCAGTGTGCCGGTTCTTATAATCGCCACCGCAATGTTGTAGAACAGACTTTGAATCATTGGCAACAACGTTACGTCTGTACTGTCTAGGAAACGGTCATATTGGAGAGAATATTATGATGTCTCATCAAGAAGTCCAATTCATTTGGGAACGGTCTCAAGATGTTATTACTGGAGGAACTGATGTGCAGTTCAACAAGGTTCTAGTTCGTGCTAGTGTCCTTAACGACCTTTCAGCTGAAGTAAAGGAAAGGTATAAAGTGTCATTTGTGCAACCAGTATCTACTTCAAGGTATACCAAAGGACATCTACTACTCATCAATCAACTATACTGACGCCAAAGCACATTTAGGAAAACCGTGGTGATGATTTGGAAGGTTCTGGAGGTTAACAAAGGATGATAGGGGTATCTTCAGTTATACGATGAATTTGAACACTTTCGTAAATCAAAGGTGGAAACATTCATAGGATTCTTCGTTTGGTTACGAAGCTCATTAATGACATGAGGAAACACATGATGACCATCCCAGGATGCAGTCTTAAACTCAAAGTTTGTGAAACAACATGTTACCTGAGTGGTGTAGATTCATATGGAAGTCAAAGACTTAAAGAGCGTTTGAAAGAGTACGCAAACTTTGAGCAGTATGTATGCTTACAATAAAGCAACAGAGGTGGCATGTCTAATGTGAACAGAATTATGATGAAGGTTCATTCAACCAAAGTCAACCAAATAATGATCCTTTGGCACTAGTGTCGGACGCCTTAGTTCAGCAGTATCCAACACAATCATCCAAGTCTCTTCAATCCTCAACGGAACCATATCCTTCTGACAACTTTCAAATGAACTCAGGAAGTTCTTCAACAGATAACTTGATTGAAAGTTTATCCAACTCACTTGCCCTCCTCACTTAATCATACAAATCACATCTTCCTCAAACAAACAATCAACTTAGAGCTTCATCTATTGCAAGGAACAAAGCTATGGTTCAAGACGGGAAAGTTGTGGTTCAAGATGTCCATGGAAGATACAATCTGACTAATTAAGGAAGACCATTTCAGAGAAACAATGCAAGAGGAAATGGTATAACGGGGAATGTAGGAGGTCAAAACCGAGGAGGCATGATTAATCATGGTCAAGCGAAACCCATCAAGTGCTACAACTGTAACGGACTAGGCCACATAGCACGTGAATGTCCAAGGCCAAAGCGAATTCAAGATTCAGACTACTTCAAGGATAAGATGCTACTAATGCAAGCCCAGGAGAGAGGTGCAGTACTGGATGAAGAACAGTTGTTGTTTCTTGCAGGGGAACAGGTTACTAATGTTGATGATGATGTGGATGATTCACCCGAGAATGATTTGGCACTCAATGTAGACCATGTATTTGAAGCTGATGAATGTGATGCATTCGACTCTGATGTTGACGAGGGTCCCATCACACAGACCATGTTCATGATAAACCTTACATCGGAGGATCTAATCTATGATGAAGCAGGGACTTCATATGACTCAAATACTCCTTCTGAGGTACATGATCATGATACCTTTGTAAATCATTTAGATGAGTATCATGAAGTACATTGAGTATCATGAAGTACAACGATATGCAAACGCATGTATAACACAACTAACGATGTTGACTCTGATGCGACTATACGAGTGATAGTAATATTATTCGTATGTGATCATAAATTGTGGAAGACAACGAAGTAACATGTTGTACAATATAATTGCCTCTTCTGTACGAAATTATGCACTAAATGTCTATTCTCGATGAAATTCAATGAACATGGTGTACAACGTATATTAACAAATAAGTCCAGACAAGGTAAATGAATTACTTAGGACCTCTGAACTTGCGAGATATAAGGAACTGGTCGGGGTAATATGAAAACGGAGCCAAAGTTTTGAATTAACGATAGGAACGAAAATTAATGAACAAATGAAAATAATAAATCTCAGACCGAAAAGAAAAGGAAACTCTTTAAAATCTGAACTTCATTCACACAAATACTCCTTAGTTTCTACATTTGACCATTATAAGTCAAAAGACAAAAGAAGTAACCCTTTTTAAAAAGGATTTTAAAAACAAAAAAGAAGACAAATTCTATGAAGATTTTGGACCTTAAAGAAGCTAAAAGATAAAATTGAAGATGAGATTATACAAACAGTATCAGTCTGTTCAAACAGTTCACATTTGATGGAAAACCAGAAAATCATTTTATGATGAAAGAACAAGTTAGCAATAGGCTACAAAATCTCGTATGTCTCGCTCGTGCAAAGCAAGCTCCAGTCTGCTTTGTATAATGGTCCCATGTTACTTGTCACTACAACCCTAACACCCACTGTCTTATATGACTCAGACGATAACCGTGAGTTAGCTGAGATAACTAGGACTAGAATGCCGTTGAAAATTCAAAAGCCCTCTATGTGTGTGAAAAAAAAGTTAAGGATTCCCCCCCCCCCCCCCGATTACTCGAAAGAGAACTTAATACATGCAAAAAAAAGAAAAAAAAAGAATAAAAAAACAAAAAACAAAAAGCAAAACAAAAATAAAAAAAAAACAAACAAAAAAAAAAAAAAATAAAACCAAAAAATAAAATGAAAACAAATAAACAAAAAAAACTGTAAAAAACACTTGCCTCCCCAAAGAAATCTGACCCCAGAACAAATATTTTGGTCCATAGATGACAACAACAGAAAAAAGGCTGAGACCTTAGCTCCAAAACCAATTTCAGCATTGACAGTGTATCCACCCAATACTCCTGTCAAGCTTGTCCCCAGAATTCTTCCAACTAAAAGTCAAGAAAGATTAATCTTATGTACACACTACAACTTTTTACTGAATTTGACAAAACTTGCAAAACTAGAATCACCCCAGCAGGTATTACAGGGGGAAAGAGGTTTTGAGCAAACAAAAGATGTTACCTCACTGGACGATATTCTTTTTTTCAAAACTCTTAAAGTAACCTTTGGTTGGAGTTTCAAACAGCCCTCTTTAAAGAAGTTCAAAGAACTGGAAGAAATTTTTGTAACAATGAATAACGAAGTGGACAAAATACGTATAGACAAGCAATGTGCTGAAATTGAAAAGAAAAACCTTCTCATTGAAAATGAGAATCTGATTGTTAATTGTTTGTCGACTCAACTGCTGTATGATGTGGAAAAATCACATTGTCTGGATTTTGAAGCTGACATGTCTAAAGTTCATGATGTAGTGACTACGAGCGCGGAGCCTCACTCGCCTTCAAACCATCTATATACGATAGAAAATCAAACCAAGGGACGAAAATCACGCGAGATCAAGAAAACCGTGCAAGCAGTAAAGAGTGTTCCCGGGGTCCCGTTATGTCCCAACTAGGCTAGAAAGGCTTATCGAAGAAAACGATTGATTGATTGGTGTTTGAATGTAACCAGAATTTTTGTGAATTAATACTTGAAATGCAAATGCACAAAAAAAAAAATTTAAACAAGAAACATAAACTAGAATAGCAAAAAAGCTAGAATCACAAAAACACTTACGCAAAGTCACAAATAGCACTAATAGCTTAATATAAGACAAAAAAGCTAATCTAAATCTAAATAAGAAATAAAGCATAGCAATTAATCTAATTAAACAAGAGAAACACAACAGTACCAACACAGTACTACCATATTAACAAAACTACTTAGGGTGGGACACTTAGTGGGGGCTAAGGGGCTGGAGATTACCAGTACTAACTTAAAGTAGTACTGGGCTATATATAAGTTAGTACTTTATATGCTGAAAGGTTAGTTACTTTAGCCTTAACAAAACACTAATTAAACAGTAAATAAGAAATAATGCTAAACAGAGGTTAACTACCCAAATTAAGCACTTAAGCAAAGAATAAAGCAACCAGAATGGACATAATTATAAATAGCTAGAAAACAAAAACGATTAAAAATCTTAAAATTATTTTGAAAAGACCATTAAGTTCAATGAAAATAGTACACTAAAATAAAGCTGAATCTACTCAAAAAAGCTACAAGAAATCTTAAACAACTGAAATAATTAAGACTTGATAAGCTAAAGATGAGCTGATCATTACTAACAGTATAAAACTACAGTACTAACAAGGCGTTAGTACTGAGCTAAGATAGTTAGTACTGTTCTACCAGTATGTAAATCCAAGAAAATGAACTAGCATACTAAACCTTGGAGTTATACTAGTAGTGTTAATTTAATGCTGATCCAAAGATAATTAGCAAACTAAATACAGGTTTTAGTACTGATTTAGTTTTAAAATACCCCTATCAAAATCAATTTTCTCTCAAATAATTACCAACAGTATCATTATCCAACAAAACACGACCCTTATAAGCAATTTTAATTAGAATAAGCACATAAATAAGGCATTTGGCCAAGCAGTGTTAACTTATACCAATCATTTCTGCAGAAAGTACGAATAATAAGAAAAAGAGAGATAGACTTACAAAAACCTTGCTCTAAACGAGGGTCAAAAAACACAATGAAACTACAAGCTCACATTGGGGGGGGGGGGGTGGGGGGGGGGGCATAAACAAGCTAGTGAAGTCCATAAGCCCATCCAAACTACTTATCAACCAGAACATAAGCTTGGTATCATTTGTGAGAGTGAATTTTTTGTGATTTTCTCTTAACCTACTTAACTTTTTTTTATCTTACTTAATGTAAAACAGCTTATAAGTAAGCTGATGGTAAGAGCTTTTTGAACACAAACCAATATGATTAAGAAACTTAAAACACTGGTAATTGACTTAAAACTTCAAGAACTTGCATTAATCTTGAAAAGTGATACAAAGCAGCAAATAAAAAAGCTGTAGAGATACGACTTTGAAATTTAAACATAGATTATAACTAATAGTTACTATAAATTAAAACTAAATTCTAAGATCTTTTCAAAATGGCTTACAAAAAAGCTCTATATATAGCGCCGAAGTATTGAACTTGTAATATGTGCTTCTTTGGAGAGATAAAACCCAGTGTGGGCCTAGTTTGTGTGAGGATAATCTATACCAACCCAGCATAGAGTTTCTTTTTGATCTTCTTTGTAGACAATTCTCAGCCATCGAGTGCTTGGTAATGTAGAGGATTGCCAACATGGACTTTATAAAGCTGGGGGGGGGGGGTGAAAGTATGTGGGATGAAAATTAATTTGGTTAGGATGTTGAGTGATTTGCAGGAGAAGTATGAACCAAACTAGGTGCGGGCTGGTTTTGGTATAGGTGCGGGAGAAAAGTTTTATACAAGTTGGGTTTTGACAGACAGAGGTTGAAGATGATTAAGGGAATGTTTGGTTTGTGTACAAGAAAAGCCCCTCCACATCTTTCTTCTATTCATTTCCTTTGGCCCCTTCTTTCTTTTTATAAATGAAGTATTCCCAAATTAGCAAAATCAGTCCTGTGGTTGTTTCCTTTAATAATATAACTTAGGTGGGTTTGGCATTTTTGACCCCGGTCAGAAGTTATATTTTTTATTTTAAATTTTTTTTTTTTTTTATAGGTGGTGGGTGGGGGGTGGTTAATTTTTTCTTATGCTTTTTTCTTCTCGGGAGTTGACTTGAACTTTGGATTGGCTTCGTCTTCACATTTCCACACACTTATTCCATCTCGTGCCTTTTATAGTGAACCGCTCTTTTGCTTGGTTTTTTTCGTCATTTTTGTGAGATATGTACCGTTTCCTGCATAATACAAATGCAAACATACAAATACAATGTATTTTTGGTATGTTTTTTATTCTTTTAAGTTTGTTTTAAATGGAAAATGGTATGTGTAATTAAGCACATATCAAAATCCCCCAAACTAAATGTATGCGAGTCCCACTCAATGCTTAGAATAAGCACTCGAGAAAACCAAAAATCTCAATCCCCACGACTAATAACTTGGGAAAAGAGCCAAGTCGTTTATCAAAAGGGAATAAAATAATCAATTAGCCTCGACAAGTCACCCGGCCTCTCACCAATTTTTATATTTACACAACTACTCTAAATTTTTTTTTTTTCATTTTTTTATACATGTTTGACTTCCTTTATTTATCAACAATGGGATCATAGAATGAGAAACGTTCGTAGAATAATCCACGGACGTCCTGACGGATAATTTCATCGTCCCCGATTTTTTTCACAAGTCCCAAGCTAAGCAATTAAACAAGATCATTGTCGATATAAGTTAAGATGTTAAGCCCTCATACTTATGACTTGTGAACTTTTTACTCCCAACATGGATATATGATTTGAATGTGTGTGCTCGTTTTAACTCAACCATAGATCAACTTATTTTCATAGTCATAATTCAAGATGAATCACGACTCAAAGCAACAACTTATTAGGTACTTGTAACTTGATTTTAAACCATAGAACTTTTTGCAACATATTTATCATTTTCATAAGTTCTTAAAGCTAGGAATGTGTTGCTTAGTTTGAACACCTACCTAGGCCTCGCTCCCTAGTAGGATATCACAACCAACGACCGGTGTTCTTAGTTTGAAAACCCACCCCGTTGCTAGCGTAGTGGGGAATCACATCAACACCTTCTTCCTAATATGGCTAAGGATCGGTGTCTTAGTTTGAACCCTCACCTAGACCTTTCTTCCAAGTGAGATATCACAACACACCAAATCCCTAGAAGTAAAGACGTCTTAGTTTGAACCCCCACCTCGTGGTTAGCGGAGTGGGATATCACGACACATCTTTTACTAGCTCCATATGATCAAATGTATGCTTCATTGGCATAATTACAATATTCGTGCATTTTTGCATTCATACTTCATTCATGCTTCTTTGGCATTTTATCTTTCAAAACCTTGCTTTTAAAGAATCAAGTTACAAATTTGAAGCTTTTTCTGAAAACATCGATTGACTTAGTTGAACAAGCACGTATGATTAGGTGGATTAGAAGCTTATGGGAGAAAAAGAACACAAGTTATTCATATAAGTTTTGAGACGAATCTTGCTTAACACATAAACTTATATTTAACTCTATCATTTCTTGTTCTTCACCTTTTTAAAATTCAAAGCAATAGAATTCGTGAAAGCTCGGCCTGAAGGAACTAGCTAGGGCTCAATACGCCCGATCGAGTCAAAAATTATTCTCATTCTACCCAAAAGAAAAGTCAAAACTGTGACAAAACACTTATTTTATTTTTGAAAATTTTTTAAATTTTTTCATTTTTTTGGTATTTTTGCAAAAATTTTGGTGAAAATACGGGATTACGTGGTAACAATGCTGCAGGCAACAATCAAATCGAAGATACCCCCCCAAACTAGTAC
Organism: Tanacetum coccineum; assembly: GCA_026074375.1. Classification (NCBI taxonomy): domain Eukaryota; kingdom Viridiplantae; phylum Streptophyta; class Magnoliopsida; order Asterales; family Asteraceae; genus Tanacetum; species Tanacetum coccineum. Next base: position 26,801 of record BQNB010037605.1, read on the forward strand.
TAAACATCGTCCTCGATGTTTTGAAGGGTACTACGTTATCCTAAGGCCGTTTATGAAGTATGCCAAATGATAAAACGTTAGTCGATTAGATTAGGATATCGGGATTCCCAAAATGAAGCTGAGGATTTGAAGCTCGAGTGATCGAATAGACAAAACCGAGAACACGAGAGCCTTCACAATCCGGGCAATCCTGGACAATAAACAACAACAACACGAAACACGGGTGATAGAAAAGACAAGCTATCTCACACAACAAACAACACTTATTCATACAATTACAACTACGGATAAGCATGGGTTGCCTCCCACGAAGCGCTTGTTTAAGGTCGCTATGCTTGACCCGTCACCTGAATTTATTGGACATTAGGGAATGTTTGGAGATCCGGGACTACCAATTGTGGTACGTCCCCTCCAAAGTAGTGCTTAACACGATGACCATTCACTTTGAAATTCGGCCCGTTGGCTTGAGATAGCTCAACAGTGCCGTAAGGAAAGACTTGAGTGATGGTGAATGGTCCACTCCAACGGGATTTTAGTTTGCCCGAGAAAATCTTCAATCTTGAATTAAAGAGGAGGACTCGATCACCGACGTTGAAAACGCGATTTTTGATCTTGGAGTCATGGATTCTCTTTGTTTTTTCCTTATAGATCAATGAGTTCTCATAGGCATGATCACGAAGTTCGTTAAGTTCATTGAGTTGAACTTTCCGGTGATCAAACGCAGTAGAAAGATCAAAGTTTGCTTGTTTCAAGGCCCAATAGGCTTTGTGCTCAAACTCGATCGGAAGATGGCATGCCTTTCCATACACAAGCTTGTAAGGAGTACACCCGATGGGCGTTTTGTAAGCTGTGCGGAAGGCCCATAGTGCATCATCTAGTTTGTCCGACCAGGAAGCACGGTTTTCACCTATGGTCCTTTCAAGGATACGTTTCAAACCACGATTTGACACCTCGACTTGCCCACTTGTTTGTGGATGATACGCGGTGGAGAGACGGTGAGTGACTCCATATTTCTGCATGACCTTTGCAAATTGGTCATTGCAGAAATGAGTTCCGCGATCACTTATGATAGCTCGAGGGGCACCAAATCTGGCGAAGAGAGATTTTAGGAATTTGCAAACGACTTTGGCATCATTGGTGGGGAGCGCTTTCGCTTCAACCCATTTTGACAAGTAGTCAACGGCCACGAGAATATATTTGTTCCCTCGTGAAGACGGGAACGGGCCCATAAAATCAATGCCCCAGATGTCAAAGATTTCGCAAACTTGGATGGAGTTTTGTGGCATCTCATCCCGTTGCGAAGTTTTTCCTTGTCGTTGGCACGAGTCACAGTTTTTGACAAACTCGTGGGCATCCTTGTAAATGGTGGGCCAAAAGAAGCCGGAATCAAAGATCTTTTTGGCGGTTAGGTTTGCACCATGATGTCCCCCGGTGGGTCCATTGTGGCAAGCCTCGAGAATGTCGAGAGCTTCCTTGCCGTGCACACATCGCCTGATCACTTGATCCGCACAAATTTTAAACAAGAAGGGGTCATCCCAAAAATAATGTTTCACGTCCTTGAAGAACTTATTTTTCTGTTGGGTTGACATGCCCTTCACAACGAAGTTACCCGCGTGGTAATTTGCAAAGTCGGCAAACCACGGGGTACTAGAATCACCACGAAAAGTCACCATACTTAACGTCTCGAGAGGAAATGTTTCATTAATCTCTTTAGGGTCGAGAACGTTTTCATACGGGTTTTCTAATCGGGACAGATGATCGGCTGCGAGGTTCTCGGCTCCTTTTGTGTCAAGAACTTTAAAGTCAAATTCTTGGAGGAGGAGAACCCATCGGAGCAATCTCGCTTTAGCATCCTTTTTGGCAAAGAGATACTTGAGAGCGGAATGGTCCGTATGCACTATGCTTTTGTTCATGATAAGATAAGACCGGAATTTTTCGAATGCATACACCACGGCTAACATTTCCTTTTCCGTCGTGGTGTAATTAGATTCAGCCTCGGTCATCGTCTTGCTAGCATAATGGATAGGCCGAAAGTGTTTTTCATGACGTTGCCCCAAAACTGCCCCTATGGCGTAATCACTTGCATCGCACATAAGTTCGAATGGTAGATCCCAGTTTGGGGCAATCAAGATCGGAGCTTCCGTAAGTTTATTCTTTAACGTTTGGAAAGCTTGGATGCATTCATTAGAGAAGATGAATGGAGTATTCTTCTCGAGAAGATGAGTCATTGGTCGGGATATTTTGGAAAAATCCTTTATGAATCTCCGGTAAAAACCGGCATGACCAAGAAAACTCCTAACTCCTTTGACAGTGGTGGGATGAGGTAATTTGGCAATGACATCTATTTTGGCTTTGTCAACCTCAATCCCATTTTTAGAAATTTTATGGCCGAGGACAATGCCCTCTTTGACCATAAAATGGCTCTTCTCCCAGTTAAGACACAAATTGGTGTCTTCACATCTTTGCAACATTTTCTCAAGACGGGAGAGGCAATTTTCAAAGGAATTCCCAAAGACCGAGAAGTCATCCATGAAGACTTCCATTGTCTTTTCAACCATGTCGTGAAAGATGGCCAACATACACCTTTGGAACGTGCCCGGTGCATTGCATAAGCCGAAAGGCATGCGACGGTAGGCAAACGTTCCGTAGGGACAAGTAAATGTGGTCTTTTCTTGATCACGAGGGTCAATGGGAATTTGGAAATACCCGGAGAATCCATCAAGGAAACAATAGTACTCGTTTCCCGCTAATCTCTCGAGCATTTGATCCATAAACGGGAGTGGAAAGTGGTCTTTACGGGTGGCTTCATTTAACTTGCGGTAGTCAATGCATACCCGCCACCCGGTAACCAATCGAGTTGGGATCAACTCATTTTCTTCATTTTGAACAACGGTAAATCCACCCTTTTTGGGCACACAATGTATCGGGCTGACCCATGGACTATCGGAGATTGGGTAAATCAATCCTGCGTCAAGAAGTTTTTCAACTTCATTCTTGATGACATCGTGGATTTTTGGATTAACCCTTCTCTGATGCTGAACTGCAGGTTTATAGTCCTCTTCCATTAGAATTTTGTGGGTACAAAATTCCGGGTTAATACCCTGAATGTCGGATAATTTCCAAGCGATGGCTCGCTTGTGGGACTTAAGAACCTTGATCAGATCGGCTTTCTCCCCCAAACTTAATTCTTTAGCAATGATGACTGGTAACTTGTTGTCATCTTCCAAGAATGCGTATTCAAGATGGGGAGGTAAGTCTTTGAGTTCAACCTCTGGCGGTTCATCAATCGAAGATTTAACAGTTTTGGCTTCACAAAGTTTGATTTCTTCTTGGGTTTCTGGTGAACAATCTCCTTGATTTGGAATAGGAGTCGGTGGTTCATTGTTCAAGAATGCTTCTAGGATGAGAATGTCCCCGTCGGGATCATAATAAGTCGGATCAACTTCCGGTGAAGTTGTATCATCATCTAGAGCAAGAAAAGCATTTGCTTCCTCGAACAGTAGAAAGTCACTTTCTCCAAATGGAGTTAAGGTCGGAGATGAATTAGCAACAATAGGATCAAAGCACGGAGAAGGATTTCCGTATGCTACCGAATCAGAAAAACCTAAGACCTCTTGCGAGTATTCTTCACTAGCCATATCAATGACGTCAATCCGGTTTGCCGTCATATGATTGAAATTTGCCGTGTACCTCGAAGTTTGATCTAGGTTGAAAGTTATGGCCTCTTTGCCAACACGAAGGGTAATTTCACCCTCGTACACATCGATTAATGCACGACTAGTTTTCAGAAAACACCTCCCGAGAATTAGAGGTACTCGGGGGTCTGGCTCAAATTCAACAACCACAAAATCGGCTGGAAATTGGAACTTTCCCACCAACACACGGACGTCTTTGGCGATACCGATTGGTGTAGTGATTGAACGGTCCGCTAGCTCTAGCGTCATGCATGTTGGGGTAAGCTCGGAAAGAGAGAGATCCTTCCACACGGAATACGGCATAAGATTGATGCTTGCACCGAGATCGGCCAAGGCATTGCATGTGTTAATGCCAGAAAATTCACATGGGATAAGGAATCTGCCGGGGTCTCCAAGTTTTCTAGGCAACTTGTTAAGGATGACCGCCGAGCAAGTTTCGTTCAATTTTGCCATTTCACTCAATTTCTCTTTGTTTCCGATTAAGGCTTTTAAAGTTGAGGCGAATTTAGGCATAAGAGTCAAAGCATCCAAAAAGCTAATTTCGAAATTCATATCTTTGAAGATTTCATAGAATTTCTCAATTTGTTCGTTAGCTTTTTCACGGCGGTTTTCATCGTTTCTTCTCGAAGGAAATGGGATTGACACCTTTGGAGCACTAACGGATTCAACATCGGGCTTGGAGATTTGATTTCGAGATTGGACTTGCACAACCGGAGGTTGGACGTCTTTGGTGCTTCCGTTGTTAGTCGGAGGCATCGTATCCTTTGTGACCTCGGTATCACGATTCATTGAAGTAGAAGTGGTAGGAGGAATCGTGGGGTCCTTGAGTAGTAACACCGCTTCGGGTGGTGATACCTTTCAAATCTTCTTTAGGGTTGGTAACGGTGTTACCCGGGAGAGATCCCGACCCTGAAGTGGAAGCGGTGTTGGAAACTACCATCTTGGAAAGCAAATTGGCTATATTGTCCAATTGATTTTGCATTCCCATCATTTGATTTTGTGTGTTTTGCCCTGACTGAGCCAAGTTGGTTAATTGATTTTGAGTATTTTTCATGATTGCATCGTTGGCTTTGACGTAGCTATCGAAATCGAGCTTAGACACACCTGGAGCTTGTGGAAGCTGTATTAGCAGTAACAAATTTTGAAAGCATGTCAGTCAAATTTGCCATTTGGGATTGCAGGTTTTGACCTTGGTTTTGCATGTTTCTCAACACTGCATCATTGGCTGTGACATATCTTTCAAAATCTGTTTTTGACACACCGTGTGTCTGAGGAGCAGGTCCTTGATGAGCTACTGGTTGATTAACTACTGGTTGATGAACCGGAGGTCGATAAATCTGACCTTGGTTGAAATTGTTTCCTCTGTTTTGATTGAAGTTATTTCCTCGATTGAAATTGTTTTGATTATTGGCATGAGGATTCTGAACTGGAGGAAAACCAGGAGGTCGAATTTGATTTGAGACCATCGGAGGTCGATAACCAGAATTAGCTTGGTTGAAATTGGCCGCAGCGGCCTGGGACACATACTCTTGGATATTGTCATGGTACCAATGCCCTAACCAATTCTTTTAATTCGGGCAACATCGGATGAAAATTACTGATGGGGTGGTAGAGATCGTACCTACTTTGCAATGACTGCCTTGCTTCGCCTGCATGACGAACTTTGGATTTGCTTTCGATAATTTTAAGGCATTCTCTTAGGCATTTTATCCACTATCAATTACCACCGCAGCGAGTTCAATGAGCTTGAGCATTTGTGTTTAAGGCCATTGTTGTAGTAATGTATCGAGTTGATGCAAATTCTGAAAACCCGTGTTGTGGGATGCACCGAAGAAGATCTTTGAACGATCCCACAGCTTTCATATAACGTTTCGTCGAAATTTTTTGTTGAAATACTAGAGATTCATTTCGAGATTGTTGTTTTAGAAGGGAGGGAAATATTTGTTGATGATTTTGAAACAAGATCGTCCATGTAACAATCGATGAGGGGGTTATTTTTCGAGCCAATTCCGGGCTAGCTCCCTCGAGGGAAAATGGGAAATGCAATAGCATTAACCGACGTTCTCGGGACGTTGGGGAAAACTTAATCGTACGAAGTGATCTTGTTGAAATAACGGATATGAGCAATTGTGGGTCTTCCTTAGCGTGTCCAAAGAATTGGTTTGTTTTGAACAAGATTTTGTAGACCCATGATTGATCTCGAAAATTATTCGCGGTTATTAGGAACAAGATTGCATCCTCGTAACCCTCGGTGTGTTTGCCTCGAGCAATTGAGCCATAGTTCGATTATCGGCCATTGGAATTTCTTGTGTGCTCGATCTTGAACTGGGTATTCGATACGAAGTGGTTCAACAATAATGGTGAAGCTTCTTGGTGAGCATTTGAATTTCGAGACTGAGATAGAATGCGCATGCTCAAATAAATAGAAATTTCAAAAAGTAAATTACATTAACTTTTTTGTTCTTTTTTCAAAAAATTTATTCACATTTTATTTTAAAGACAATTGCCCAGAGAGACGACTTAAACCAAAGAATTGATCCTACTTACACGGTTTTCCCACAATTCGAAAATAGCCACAAGCGAGCGGTGGAGATTGATAGCGCGAAGTTATATCTCCTTTCGGGTCGTAGTTCCTTGGAACAAACCTCCTTATACCCACGTCTAGTTTGTTATCGACTCAGTGGTGGACGACAACCTCGTTATGTGTTACATATGGTAATCTTTTACTCCTTTTGTCTCGAGTGGGAAATCTACTAGTTCACCGAGAAATTATGATAATTACACTCAATTGAGAATATTATTTTTTGGTATTTTTACACATTTTATGTTTTTATTTCTTTGTTCTATGGACAATTTTTTTTTTGATTTTTTTTTGAATTATTTTTATGTTATGTACTAGTAAAAAGAAGAGAAAAATATTTTGGGTTTTTTTAAGGATGATATATTCACATTAAGACAAACTTAAATCAAAACGTAGGATAACAATGTAGCAACTATGCCTCCTTAGGCAACGGCGCCAAAAATTGATTCTCGCAATATAGTATATTTAAAATATATAGGCAAATCAAACTCTTCACCCTTGACCTAGGAAACAAGTAAAGACCTACCTAGATATAATATATATAGAGAATCGATGATAATACTGATTACGGAAGTTATGATTCCTGGTCGTTATGTCCAACGAGGCTGCAATTGAAAGTTGATCTTGGTTTGATTTAGATTGAGTGAGACATGATTTTGATTGATTTATAAGTCCTAACCAACATACGGGAAACAACATAGTTATAAGGAAACCCTAAATTACAATCTAATAGAACAAAACCTAAAACGGGCCTGATTTTTTTTTTTTTTTTTTTAAACCCTATCAGCAGAAACGATGCACTACCAGCAGGAACGATGCACTACCAGCAGAAACGAGGCATAACTATCAGCAGAAACGAGGCTCTAAAACGGCTGATTTCTCACAAAAATCGTTTTTAGCAAAACGCTAAAACACGAAAGTGTCGGGACATGTTTCCTTGACTATAGCCCTCACTTTCATTAAAAGGAACCTTATAAAAATAAGCACTCAATAAGCCCCCCAAAAAGCCAAATAAGCTGCTGGTTGCAGTAAGTTAAACCCGCGGGGACTTACACTTTAGTATATATAGCTGTAAAAAGCTCAAAATTTAACCAAAATGAAAGGTAAAATGATGTTCTTGGAAGCTTATATGTAGCTAATCTGATTCCAAAAAGCTTTTCAACCAAAAACTAACTTTAACTCAACTCAATCTGGCCATCAATAATATTAAGTAAACTCTAACTTTTTCTAAAATAAGGCCAAAATGTAATTAGCTCAAAATCACCTAAATAAGCCAAACTGAAAAGGTGTGCCTTTGGAAAACAGCTCCTAATGAGTCCTTATATAAGCCCCTATTCACTTTTTGAAAATAAGCATTGATTTAGCACAATAAGCACAAATGATCCTAAACTACTATTTTTTTGTTTTACTGAATATAAGCACTTTTGTAGTTAGTAAAATGAGCAAGCAATTGGATTCTTATGATGATATAAGCTTTAAAAAACAGATTGAGATTTAAGCTTCAATGAACAATTATTAAGACTCAAAACAGATACTTGAAAACACTAAATAAGCCAGAATGAGGCTTATGAAAAAAAGATAATTATCCCTTTTTTTAATCTCATGCAGATTCTAACTTAATCTGTTAAAAAACACATTTACACATTACTTACAACAATCTACACCAATGCATTTAAAAAACTAAAATTAATATGCAACAACAATAGCTTAATATCTAAATTTATGTATAAAACTAAAACAATAAGCACTCTTTTACTTAAGCAAAATTCAACAGGTTTACAAATAAGCTAATATAAAACTTGGAAATTGAAATATTCAACAAATATTACTTGATTAACTCAAGCTTTTTAAAGACATTTTATATTGCTAAATGAAATTTATCAAATGACCACAACACCATTCAAGGAGCACCAAATGACCCAGTTTTTGCCTTGACCCAAAACACCCCTTTAAGATTATGAAATCTATTTTTTAAAACTATTTTTAAGAGATTTAGGCCATGCTTTTAAGACAATGGATTATATGAACTAGTAACACTAATGAACATTTTCAACAGAAATTAAGCAACTTAGTTAAGCTGAATTTAGCCAAAAGGCAATTTTAGCTAAAAATGTCATATTAAAAGAACAAGGTATAAATAAATGATAAAAAGCTTAAACCAATGAAAAATTAAAGCATTATATTTACACTATTAAGCAAGATAAGACAGAATAAACAATAATAAGCAATGCTACAAGGAACCTTAAAGGAGAAAAGTGACAAGAATTAAAATAAGAGACTTACAATGAACCTCTAGCTAAACAAGAGGACCCCAAATGGCAGCTCTAACGCTCCCTAGCTTATTTAAATAAGATAGGGTATGGTCCATTTTGGTGATTTCCATTCAAACACTTCCCATAATGTCCACAATTCTAGCAAAGGTTAAATTCAGGTTATTAAAAACTGGTTTGCAGAATTTAATACTTAGTTTACACTTATTTAGCTCAAATAAACGAGCTTTAGAGACTCTTTAGTGCTTATGTGTAGCTTTAAAACAATACTTAAGGTAATGTTAAACTTGGAGCACGAATTGCAAAAACAAAATGATTTTTCATTAAACTTGGAACTTTTGTTCAAATATTTGCGAAAGGAAAAAAGTTTTTTCTTTATATTAAAAACATAAAAATTACACTCCTGACTTACATGGCTCACTAGCCTATTTTTACAATGAATAAGGTAAAAAACAAGCTGAAGTATTCTGTTTGACTGTTCATTGACTTTTCTTTTGTTGAGCTTGATTGTGTTTGTTTGCTGAGTATAAAGCTTCCTTGTGCTATTTTATTGACCGGTATAATCTAACAATTATATCCTGGCCTTTAATTTCCTTGTATCTCTCTCTCATCCCTTGGAATCGAGAAATGCCCTTGGATTGCACCAATTGGCATTGTGGCCATGTGGGTGAGTGGGGAAGGTTTTGTCAAGTGGTTGATGGGTAGGTTGCGCGGTAGAAGTATGGGAGCAAATCAGGGTGCTGGCTGGTTTTGGTATCATTGGCGGAAAGATTGGGAAAGGTTTCATATAAGTTGGGTTGTGACAGGGGCCAGGTTTGAAGATTATTTATGGGTATGTTTGGTTGTATACAAGAAAAGCCCCTCCCTCATCTTTCTTCGTTTTCTTTCTATTTTTCCCCTTTATTTCTTTTTTATTAATGAATTTCTCCCAATTTGGCAAAATCAGCCACATGTCTTTGTTTCCTTTATAATATAACTTTGGGGTTTGGCATTTTTGAAACTCATAGTTATAATTTTTCTTTGCTTTTTCTTCTCGGAGTTGATTGACTTTGATTGGGCTTCGTCTTCAACACCTTTTCCTTCCCGTTGTCCTCGGTTTGTACGCTTTTTGCCTCTTGGTTTTTTCGTCTTTTTCGTGGAGATATACGTTCTGTCTCAACACACATACTTAGCAAAACATGAATAATATTGGCATTTTGAGTCCGTTTTGGTTATTTTAGCTCGTTTTTAAAGGGTTAACATAGGTATGTGTAATTTATACCACTTTCAAGAACCTTGTCCAAAAACCCAAGTGAGTCCGAGGATGAATGTGAGTGTGATGTGCCCGATCCTGTGATTGATTCTCAAACGATAAATTTTTTCAACTTTTCCAATCCTTCTTCGGAGATTCTTCCTCTAGTGATGACGAGTCAAGTCATGAGGAGGTTATTCACGAAATGAGTTTTAAAACTTATTCGAACCCTCTTTTTGATCTTGACGAGGAAATCATTTCTAGTGGTTTAATTGTTTCATAATGATAGACTCGATTTTACGCCGTCCTCAGATGTTCGATTTTTGATGTCGAGTCTTCATTTTCTTGAATACATTAGTCAATCGTGATACTTGGAATATCTTCCCCTTCCAAGATTGATTCTTCTTCTCGGTGAGTTCGCCGGTGAACTCACTAGTACTCCAATCACATTCCCACCGGTGAATTGATAATATCAACCTGTTTCGGAGAGGGTGATACTTGTTTTGGAAAGTTTGCTTTACGATAACTCTTCTCCCCGACCACCAAAAGCTTTTCAAGACAATTCTAATACTATCATCGAGTCTCTTCCCATATTTCCTATCCCCGTTAAGGATAGTGACTCTCTTAGGGAAGAGATCGATATATTTCCCTGTCCGGATGACTCAATACCACCGGGTATTGAGAGTGATGATTTTGACTCGGAAGGTGACGTTAATTCTCTACTTCCTCTTCTCAGAGTTCCGGAATCATTACATGTTGAATCATCCGATTTCAGGAGATTATCACCATGATGTGGTGGAAGACACACCTGTGATGTTGCCTAATATTTTGCCCACCATTCCCTCCATTCATATGGATTTCGTATTCATTCTTCTAATGATATCAGAATCCGATCATGATGTTTCTTCATCACTTCGGAGATAGAAACAAGGATATACGATCCGGGGATTTGCATTGAAAGTCGATCCCATGGATTTCTTGATACTCTTTCACCAAGTGATTGATACTTTACTTCCATTTCTTCCCTAAAATATAAAAGACAATGTATTTCAATCACGGGTGTCTGCTCTCAAAGCGAGAAATTATCCTCATTCTTTATCACATCGGGGCTTTAAAAACGCTTCCATGCTTTTTAATAGAAATGCCCGATGTTGATTCATGGAGACTACACTCAGCACTCCACGTTGCGTGTTGTCACTCCTTTTTTAATCCCCCATTGACACAGCTCAAGTATGGGGGGTTCGGGTCAAGATAAGTAACCATAAAATCAAGCGCATTCGTGGGTGGCTCCACACCCATGCTTTATCTAGCATTAATCGTTGTAGTAGTATGGTAGATCTAATAGTAATAATAGTGTATTTTGTTGTTGTGAGGGGGCTCGCCTCTTCCATTCTAGTGTTTTATTATGCTATGGTCCAGTTTGCCAGCATTTTTGAAGTATCTCATGCTCCACGGTTTTGTCCTTCGTTCACAAGTGCTTCACATCTCTCACTTCATTCTTGGAAATCCGATATTCCAATTCTTATCAACTAATCGTTTATCTTTAAGAATACTTACATGAACGACTTAGGATGTATGTAGAGCGTCCCATTCTTAAAACATTGAGGACATGGTTTAGTTATAGTATTGGGGGATCTATCGATTTGATTATGCATGGCAGCGTGTTTTCGCGGTAATCACGTTTTTAACACCAAAAATACCAATAAAATGAAAAAAAAACTTATAATATTTTAAAAATAAAAATACGTGTTTTGTCACAATTTGATTTTCCTATTGGGTTGTATAGGAATAAATTTTGACTTGATCAAAAATAGCGTTGAGCTCTAGCTTGTTCCTTAACTTTTAGACTAAGCATTTCGCGGATACCTACTTGTGAAGAACGAGATATTCGAAGTGTCGCTAGTGTGAGTTACGATGATTAAAAGGATTATTTGGAATTCTTACTTTGCTCATGTATGTTATTTGTGGCACTTTTTCTCAAATACAGCTTCATAACAGGACTATTTATAAAGGCTTTTTTTGGTAATTAAACATGTTTGCTTCTTGGTGTACGGGTGTTGGAGGAACAAACACTCATTCCCCCTGGTCTGCAATCTATATCAACGGGTAGGGAGGTTGAGTGGCGTCGGACGGCAACGACACTACTTTATAGGGTCCCCGTAAACTACACAGTAGGTCAGCCGCGTAGAGAGAAACAACCAAACCCTAAAAAAGATGGAGTAAACAAAGTAAACCGACATTTTAGGCAGACCCCCACACAACCACACCACTCAAGGAACGCCTCCCATATCTTACTATTCTCCCTCGCAGTGGCAAATCCTCCTCCCTCCCCTATTAATGTGTAAAATAAAAATGAAAAAAAATGAAAATGAAAAAAAAGAAGAGAAGAAAAAATGATGAATAAAGTAATAATATAAATTGTGGGCTAATAAAAGTTTGTTGCATCTTGCCGGCACACAACCGATGTTGCAGCCTTCTAAAAAAGGACCATCAGGGAGATTAATAATACGAAGTACCGATGAAGTGTTTGCTTGCATACGTGCCGGCTCACAACCGATGTTACAGCTTCTAAAAGGTTCGACGAATTTAAACTTGTATCATTGGTTATCTTAATGATAAAGTTGTAGAAATGAATGTGATTTAATAAATATAAGGGAAAATATTTTTTTCTTAAATTTAAATATGCTTTCAAACTAAGACTATTTCATTTTAAGTTGTGGTTTTTCTAAATAAGCTATGTATTAAACAGGAAACATAAGAGTTTTTGAAAACCGAAGGTCCGTGAGTCCGATAATACGTCTATGTGGGGTCGTATAAGCCGGGTCACTTAGCCGCATGGTTAGGATGTGCCCTGAGACAAAAGTAGGTATCATGGGATAGATCTCGCCATTCAACACTGATTATTCTTGGATGGAACGTTGAAGCATAGAAATTTTGGAAACGTTGATCACTTGGTTGTAATTCGAAATGGCCACAATTCACTTATAATATATAATAATTGCCGGGCTAGCGAGATATACAAGTTTTGTAAATTTGAGTGAGTGTTTGCATCTAAACTTATATTTAACATCGGTGATTTCGTTTTTTTGTTGGTTTGGGCGCAAGGTGAAAAAGTCGGGCATGATGTATTTATCTTTTTGAGCCATTTTTAGGAGTGAAAGTTGCGTCATTGTTCCCATGACCCTTAAACGCTTAATAAAAATAATGAAGTCCAAATATATTAGTTAGTTGCTTAAAAAGAAAAGTACAAGAAAATAAGAAAAAGAAAAATACAAAAATTTTAACGCGGTATATTTAGTGTAAATATAATAAAAATGGTCAAACAGGGCTTTTCGAGCTATTGATTCTTTTTCATGCCCTTGACGCAACACTTAGGCTACTTTTGAGGTTTATGAGTCGAGGGGGATTGAGGGTCTTAGTTTTCTTAAGTGTTTACTCAAAGCATTGCGTGAGGACACGCAATCGTTTAGTATGGGGAATTTTGGTATGTGCTTAATTACACATACCATTTTTCTATTATAACCGGACTCTATATGACCAAAAACGTACCATATAATACATTGTATTTGTTATGTTTTGCATTTTGTATTGTGCAGGAAACGGAATATCCGACAAAAGGACGAAAATTCAAGCCAAAAAGCGACCAAAAAACGAGCACCCGGAATGGAAAATCGCCCATGGAAAAGAAAAAGTCTTACAAAGTCAAATCTGTCCAATAGTCAACCCCAGACAAAGTCAAAGGTCGATGCGAAGCAAAACCGTAGAAGAGAACTTAATGGGCCCACAACACGTTACCCATCTAATGGGTCGGGTCAGCCCATTTGTGTTTTATTGTAAGACCATTACATGTAATCATGGCCCAAATCCCTTTTTATATTACATTCCGGCCCAAAACACTTATAGGCCCAATGAGCTTAACTTGCATGTTATGTCCTAAAAACCCTTCAACAATCTTAACTGTCTTTAGTCCCCAAATGGACTAAATATGTTACCAAAAAATAACTCCTTGGCTGTAAACCCCCACTAAAACTGTGTCGCAACGGGAAAATATGTCGGGGGCGTTACTTCAATTAATACTCAGCGTAGATATCAAGAGAACGAACCTCTAAATGTGTCGTTTGTTTTAATAAAATCTCGTTGGATTTTTGAACAATTCAAAATAATAGTTGTCCATAATGCTTCACATGAAAATAAAAAAACTTGAAGTCTCTTAAGAATCCAAGAGACAATCAAATAATCCAAGCTTCTAATTCACCTGAGTAAAACATGGTTATAAAGTTTCTAAATTAAAGTTGGTGAGTTTTCATAGACGTTTGTAAGTATAAATGTAATTGTCGGAATCCAAAGATTTATAAAAAATGTATGATTATTTCAATCCTTTAATAATCGCCAAAAGTGGTAAGAGTTAATGTAGAAACCAAAAGAGTTTAGTGTTTATCTGATTCGCCGCAAATATAATGAAATGTGTTCAGAAATTAGTAAGTTCTTTAAGTAGTATGGAACTGTGAGATCGTTGATTTTCCTATATGTATGGGTCTACTCTATATACAATTACACTGTACAACTTAGATAATATCTACTGTTGACGCTAAGCCTCTTGGCACTGAAGCTAGTCATATATGTATGCAATTAATGCTAATTATAGGCCACCATGTTGTTGTTACTAACCCGTTATCATCCAAATTGTTTCCGTAATGTATTCATTAGTTGTTCTAGTACTGTCGATACTAAGTGAGCGCTACTCACCCGGACAAGGGGATGTTATCCCTTATGTTCTATTTTCACTCGCGCTTCCTAAACCGGTCCTACCGGTCAAGAAATTTAACTCCGTTATTGATAATGGGACAATGGTGGGTTATGGTTACTTAGGCAAAACACGTTAAATCAAGAGATGATAACGAAATAACTCGCTGTTCACTATAAATAACAGTATCTGTTGTAGTACGTTAATTGCTTTGAGTCTCTTAATTCCATTACAGTACAGAAAAGAGTGTGATATAAATCAAGTATTTGAATTTGTACATGATGTATGTAACAGTTCTCGTATATAGTGTATGGCAAAATGGAGTATGTGTAAGTATGAAAACCAGTTTGTAATTCAAAACCTGTAATTGTGTTGGTATTGAATTGCAAGTTCTGTATGTAAAAGTGTTGCAAAAGAATATGTAAACAAGTTTTATTGGCATGTATTATCCCCCCCCGAGATTTGTACAAAGCAATTGTAAAACAAGTGAAAGTGGGTCTTTTAACTCTCATCGATGATGAAGAACGATTGGGAGAATGCGCGATTAAAGCGCCAGACAAATCGGAAATCTGAAACGGCTCCGACCAAGAAGTTGCAGTTAACTTAACGCTTAGTCCATAGACCTAGGATATATGAATTTCGTTTCACCGTTGGAATGATTACTTCATCGCGACCCCGTTGTAAAAAAGATTTAGGTTTCCGAGTTGGCAGTTTGGTTTGGTTCGATAAAATAGATCACTAATTAAGGTGGTGATACTTTATATAACAAAGTATGTAATTATATTCCGTATATAACTACACATGAAAATGAACAACTATAAAAATTAGGTATGGTGAGTTTATAATTTAAGACAAATATTTATAAGATAATAACCCTGAGTTGAAAAGTTTATTATACTTTTTAAGAATTATATAAGAAACGCGATGTAATTTATTAAATATAAAAATAATTCGGGATCTCTTTCGGGAATCACTGTTTAACAATTATTAAACAAGTTCTATGTTTAACATGTATCCGTTCGTTCTAAAGTTAAAAAATCATGTTAAAGATGTTTGTAAGGTTTTTACAAAAATTGTAACGTTATCATATTGTCAAAAATTATAAAGTGTTATTTTATAATTTGGTATTTTGTTTCCTTGGCGGGTTTCTATAATATTAGAATCATAGTGAATGTTACTAAGCATGTATATATCTTTTTGAAATTTCGCCATGACTTTTTCGTTTATGTGATGTTTCCCATATTTACAAAATTCAATGTTTTTCACTTTTCAATCAACACAATTCCATGTTGATTCATATAACTAGGGTCTTAATATTTATTAGGCGAGATTTAAATACTAAAATAAAATAAATAAAAGACAACCTCCCGTTTGTCGTTGAACGAAACACGCCATATTGTTGGGTTTCATATACCTTTAAAAACCAATCACCTTGTGTTGGCGTTTACCACAAACCATTCGCACCCATTCGCGCGCGCTCGCGCTGCCAACACAAACGCATAACCCCAAAGCGGTGGTTGCTTGACCCGCGCAATACCAACCACACTCTCGGGGTGTTTTAACATTACACTACCGGCACCCTCGGCTTGATGGTCAGGGACCTGGAACAATGCACCCTAAGTGGTTGTGTAACAAGCCAAAACGCAATCCTATCTCTGTTATAGCTAAACCATGCGTTGACATAGTAGAGATGAAAACCAATAAACATGTGCACCTTAGCTGGTTCAAACATACCAAACGCAGCACCTTGTGCTGTCCCGGACCCCATAAACCACCCTTGCTTGCGAAACCGAGAACCAAACGTCCCTGTGGTACCTAGTCTCGTGAACTACCCCAACCACCCCCATGCTGCGTATACAATCACCAACGCACCCTTCGTTGGCTGTCACAGCCAAACACACCCGCGTTGGGTGGCTTCAACCCGAATAAACGCACCCTAGCTGTGATTTTTCACAACCAAACGCACCTTTTTCTTGGTATGAACAAAACCAAACGCATCCCTCGGGTGCAAATTCTACAAACCAGACGCACCTCTTTTTTGGGGGGGGGGGGTGGGGGGCTTATGTTAAACCCAACGCACCCTATGGTGCGGCTGAAAACCACACGCACCCTAATTGGGTGGCTGTGACGATGGTGATGATGTTGATGACGCGACGATGATAATGACGATGAGAGGGGGTGGTGTTGGTGCGTCGGTGGTGGTGGAGAGGGCGCTTGGAGGAGAGTGGTATGGTGGATCATATAGATCGGATGATGGGGACCCTTTTTGGTGTTGGCCGAAAAAGCCCGCCGAAAAAATTTTCCGACGACGGTTGGCCGGAAAAGGTGGCGGCCGGAGGTGAGGGGTGGTGGCCGGATATTTTGGAGAGGGGAGAGTGTTTTTATAAGTGTGTGTGTGTATAAGAGATAGAAATGAAATAAATGTTATGAAATTTATATATATATTAAAAGAAGTGACAAGCCTCTAAAAGTTCAGGGTCTATTGTGTAACTTTTTAGTATAGTTTTGGTGATTATCGGTTCGGGACTCGTTTGAGCGACTTAACGGACGTTTCAAAATACGAAACTTGCGCCATTATTTTCCAAATCATTTTTCTGATAAAAATAAGTATTTACATGATAATATTTCCTTAATTATTTTATAACATTTATTAATATATCTGTTTATTCCATTTTGCGAACCCGGTTTCGCCTCGTCACGGATTAAAATCCCCCAGAATTTAGCTCGAGTATTCGCGTTTTCATATCAACGCTTTTAAGTAAAATGATGACAAATTTATCACTCAATACTTTTATTAAATAAATACTTGATAATTAAAACAAAATTTTATTTTCTTTTTATGTGTCGGTACGCGTCGTTTTTTATTTTTAAAATCTCTGTGAGAGCTTTTCAGTCTCTCTTCTGAATGTTTTTCAGGTCTCGGTCAAAACTGGAAAGTTGTCAGGAATACCGTTTTACATCAAATTGCTTTAGAGTCAGAATATGAAACGGTGCTTTAGAAAAACCCCCCCCCCCCCCCCACCAAATCCCCAAAAAAAAAAAAAAAAAATGGTTCTTTTTTGTTAACTACTATGAGTTAATATACTATAGATATATTTTTTTTCGTTTCCCGAATCCGAATAAGGTCCAATTAACTTTCCCTTGGCAGGAGATATAATAAATTATATATGTATTTATTATTTTACAAATATGTTAACGAAAATTTTACCCGGTCACGCAGGTTAATGGCTTTCATATTGTGACAATGCAACGCCAAAAGTCAAAAAGGTCAAGTCAGATAGAAAAAGTCACAGATTAAATAGTCCTTTTAAAAATTCGAAATTTCTCGGGATGGTACATGGTGGGCTTAACCTGCTCAAGTACCCAAATTTATATCACCATCAAGGAAACCCTTGTTTCTTTTTTTTTCGGTGCAAACAACATACTACAAGGAGGGATCACTTTTTGCCATATCCCACAAAACTTCCTACCTTGCAGCCTTATAACTCAAATTTCCTGCCAACTCTGTTCAATTCGTTTACTTTACCCCCCATCTCGTTTACTGTTTCAACCAGCCAAAAACTTTACTCTCAAACCCTCACCCCACCTCACTACACTCCACATCCACCTTGGCAATCCCCTGGAATACCATTGGTTAATGAAAAAGACAAGGAATGAAGGGTTATGATTGTTTGACTTGGGGACAAAGAAAAATAAAGGGCTGAGATTCAAAGGTTTTTGGACTCCTCACACAACAAGCACACCTCTTGAATTCACTCTCAGAAGAAAACACACAAGTGAAGCTCAAGACCACTCGAGTTAATTAGTATAAATATAAGCATTTGTAGTTCATTAGCTTTTGTCGAATTTTGTTAAGTCCAAGCTTTGTATTAACAAAAATTTGTACCAATTTTAATATTGCAATTTAAATTACTTGTCATTTAATTTTTCTGTCATTTAAATACTGTCTTTGTAATTTTTCTTAAGTGAATGAAAATTTCAAGTTTCCTTTAATTATTGTCATTTACCTTAACTGTCTTTAAATACTGTTTGTTAAGCTCTAATATAAGTTTTTGAGTCATTAAAAACTCATATAAAAGCTTGTTTTTGTTTTTGTCTTAAAAAACCAAAAATCACAAAAAAAGGAATCTGTCAAAGAAAGCAAGGAGCAAGGTGAATATTGGATGGCCTTGGTTTAGAGCTTCTTGGGAAGCTATAGGAAAGGTTCATAAGCTGTTTGAGAGCTTATTGTCTTGCCCATAAGCTTTGGACTCTTGTAAGCTCATTTTTTACAATTTTGGCATTTTACTGTTCATGTGCTTATTTCCTGCTTATTTATGCTTATTGTAGCTTATTTATGTTGCTTATTACTTGTTTATTGCTTTAATGTAATTTATTTAAGTTTTTGTTTAAAACTGCCCTTATTTGCCCTTTAACTGCTTGTTTGCTTATTTGCTTACTTTAGTGCTTAAAACTGTGCTTTTTGTGCTTATTATTGCTTAATGTCAACTTTATTTTATCATGTTATCATAAAAACTTTGCTTACAATCTTTTGTAATCAGCTTTAAAATGGACCCTTTTTCTTCACTTTAAACGGGGCGTGCTTGGTTTTTAGACCCAAAGTGGGTCAAAATAGTCTAAAAAACTATTTGGGTCACTTGTTCACTTTAACCAACTCATTTTAGTGATCACAATCTATTTTTAAAAGTTTTTTAAAGGTTAAAAGCTTGTTTAAAGGTTTGGTCTAAAAGTTGTGTAAAACTGTTGGTGACAAAATAGTTTTATCAAGCTTTTTGGATTAAGATTTTTTGGCAGCTTGCTATGTGTTTGATTTGAGTATGTTATTAGTGTAAAATGCACTACGTTTATTGTTGGTTAAGGAGTCTTTTGTTGGAACTTTGTTTTTGTACAAAATCTGTCAAAGTTTTTCTTAAGTGTTTTTTTAGCCTAAAACTGCTTTGTATCCTTTTCACTTTTGAGGTAGTTAAAATTGTTTTTAGATTTTGAATTTTTTAGCATAAGCTCATTGAAGGTCAAACTCCATCTATTTTAACTTATTTTTCATCTTAAAGCTTATTTACTACCTTAATTTTTAGGGCTGCATAAGCCCATTTGTTTTTTTAAAAAGAAAACCAAAAAAGGGGGCATCCTGTGCAACCAACCCTTTCCCATTAGCTTTTTAGTAGCTTATATGATTTTCAAACTATTTTCCATTTGCTGATTTTAATAGTTTAGAAGCCAAGCTTAAAGCCATATAAGCTGTTAGTCCATAAGGTTCCATATAGTGGCTTAAAATTAAGCTCAAAAGTAACCATATAGGCTGCCTTGTTAACAGTTTGTGCCCATCTTGCTTAATTAGCTTTTCATAGCCTTTCTGCTTATTTACCTTTGCTTATTTTTTCTTGGGCTTTGCTTATTAGGTATAGAATCCCGTCTGTTTTTGCTTATTTCTTTTTTTTTCTTTTTACTTGCTTATTTTGCCTTAAAAATCCTAGCAGATTAGTGCCTTAGGACTTAGTATAAAAAAGTGAAACTGCTAGCTTTTTCTATTCTTATTTTTGAATTATAAAAAAAGTCACTTTTTTTAATTTTGCTTAATTAGGTCTATTTTATAAGATTTAAAAAAGAAAAACTAAAAAAAATATTTTTCAAAAAGGGAAGCCACAAGGATTTGACCTTATGCCCTCCCTTATAGCACACACACGTCCCACACAAACACACACTAACCAACTGCCGTTGGGTCTTGTTCAGTTTATATCTTGCACCATTTTAGTTTTATACTCATTTAAGCCTTTTAGCCTTTCAGCCAAGTTTTGCTTATTTATGCTTATTTTAATAAGCCATTTTCAGCCATTTTATTTTTCTTAAATCAAGCACTCTTTAAACTACTTTTCAGTAATTTTTCATATTTTTCCAAAATCGTTTAGTACTTTTTGTTAATTTTT
>BQNB010037606.1:0-49331 GCA_026074375.1 Tanacetum coccineum
GCATAACTCTATCTCTAACTTGAAATTCCATCGGCTTATGCTTTAAATCGGCATAACTCTTTTGTCGATCACGAGTGGCTTAAATTCTCTGCTTGATCTGAATGATCTTCTTAGTTGTTTCTTGAACTATTTCTAGACCGGTGAGTTGAACTTCTCCAACCTCGGCCCAACAAACAGGTGAACGACACTTTCCAAATTCGTACCCAAGGCTTCAAATGGTGCAACCTTGATGCTAGCGTGATAACTATTGTTATATGAAAACTCAACTAACAGCAAATGGTTAACCCAAACTTTTCCGAAGTCGATCACATAAGCACGTAGCATATCCTCGAGTTTGGATAGTCCTCTCACTTTGTTCGTCAGTTTGTGGATGGTATGTAGTACTCATATCCAAATTCGTACCCAAGGCCTTCTGAAGTGACCTCCAGAAATTTGATGCGAACCTAGGGTCACGATCACAAATGATTGAGACATGTATTCCATGCCTCGTGACTACCTCTTTTAGGTACATCCTTTCCAATTTTTCCATGAGACCAGTCTCCCTCATTGGTACGAAAATTGCAGATTTAGTAAGTCGGTCAACAATTACCCAAATGGTGTCATAACCTTGTGATGACTTAGGAAGCTTTGTGATAAAATCCATAGTGATATTATCCCATTTCCATTGAGGTATCTCGGGTTGCACCAACAAACCCGATGGCCTTTGGTGTTCAGCCTTGACCTTAGCACATGTCAAACATTTGCTAACATAGGTGGCGATGTCGGCCTTCATATTGGGCCACCAATATAGCTTCTTCATGTCCTGATACATCTTGTCAGAACCCGGATGGATAGAGTATTTTGACTTGTGGGACTCGTGCATGATCACAGTCCTGGTAACCAACTCCTGCCATTTAAGCATAGAGTTCCATCCGCGCGAGGTTCCAACTTTTCCGTTCTAAGTTCTCTGGATCCTTTGAATTTTCAATCAACATACCTCCAACATCTTCATTCTTGATGTTCTATGGTTTCCGTGCTTCAGTCTAAGCATTCAAAATTTATTTGGGGAGATTCAAACCAATAGTCATGACTAAGGCTCGAACCCATAATGGCTTATTCCGTTCTTTACAGCTTAAGGCATCAGCCACTACGTTTGCTTTCCCCGGGTGGTAACGTATTTCACAGTCGTAATCGCTGAGCAACTCTAACCAACGACGTTGTCTCATGTTCATCTCATTTTGATCAAGAATGTGTTGTAAACTCTTGTGATCTGTAAACACCGTACACTTGGTCCCATAGAGATAGTGTCTCTAGATTTTAAAAGCAAACACCACTGCACCAAGTTCCAAATCATAAGTCGTATAGTTCTTCTCATGAATCTTCAATTGGCGTGATGCATAAGCAATCACCTACTCTCTTTGCATCAACACAACGCCCAAACCTTTGATCGAAGCATCGTAGTATATGATAAAATCTTCGTTTCTTTCAGGTAAAGCCAAAATTGGTGCACTACACAACTTCTACTTCAACAGTTAAAACGCTGCTTCTTGTTTGTCGCCCCAAACGAACTTGACCTTCTTCTGAGTAAGCTTGATCATTGGCTTGGCGATCTTCAAAAATCCTTCGATGACTCTTCGGTAATACCCAGCAAGACCTAAAAATTAACGAATCTCCTTTGGTGTCTTAGGAGATGCCTAATCTTTTATGGATTTGATCTTGGCAGGATCCACGTGAATGCCTTGACTATAAATCACGTGGCCGAGAAATTGTACCTTGGGAATCCAAAATTCACATTTAGAAAACTTAGCATACAATTCCTCTTTCTTAAGCAATTCCAAAATTGCCTTAAGATGTTCTTCGTGTTCCTTCTTGTTCTTGGAGTAGATAAGGATATCATCAATAAAGACAATCACGAATTTATCCAAATATGGCTTGCACACCCGATTCATGAGATCCATAAATACCTTCGGTGTGTTCGTCAAACCAAATGGTATAACTTGGAACTCGTAAAGACCATATCGAGTTCTAAATGTCGTCTTTGGAATATCTTCTTCACGTACTCGAAGCTGGTGATAACCTGATCGCAAGTCTATCTTAGAATAAACACTGGATCCTTGTAGTTGATCAAATAAATCGTTGATTCTTGGGAGTGGATAACGATTCTTCATCGTCAGCTTGTTCAGTTCTCGATAGTTGATGCACATTCCAAACGATCCATCCTTCTTCTTGACAAACAAGACCGGAGCTCCCCAAGATGAGGAACTAGGCCTTATAAAGCCTTTGTCAGATAGCTCCTTTAGTTGGTCCGACAATTTATTCATTTCGGACGGGGACAATCGATAATGTGCCTGTGCTACAGATGCAGCACCAGGTATCAAATCGATTTGGAATTCCACTTGTCGAGTTGGAGGAAGACCCTGCAAGTCCTTAGGAAATACTTTAGGAAAATCTCAAACGATCAGTACGTCCTCAAGTCGCTTCTTCTTTGACTTGTCTTCAGTCTCCTTTGCAGTAACATGTGCCAAAAAAGTAAAGGACCTCCTTTTAGCAATATACTTCTTTCTGCGATTAGTGCATGAGATGATTTTCAAAACGAGTCTTCATTTCCCCCGGTTGCTGTCCGTTACCATGACCAAATTAAGGTTTTCATTTCCCTAGGGAATACTAACGATTTATCTCCTCCGCACAAACAATGACAACTTGGTACTTTGCCAACCAATCCATACAATGATTATGACGTCGAGACTACCAATTTACTAACGGGCATTAAGTCTATGTTGAATGGGTGATTTAAGAAGTTTAATGTACAACCCCGAATGATAGCGTTTAACCCAATTATTCTCCCGTCAGCTAGTTCAACATCATAATAATGATCTAGGGTAGTTGGTGTGATATTAAATTAGGAGCTAAATGCAGTAACACAAAACTCGTATCGGCACCCATATCGAATAAGATAGAAGCATAGCGGTTGTTTAGAAGGAATGTACCCATAACGACGTTTGAGTTTGGTTTGTCCCTGCACGGCCTACCGCATACACTTTTGCTAGAGCATTGCCATTTCCACCTTGGTTACCGCGGTTGTTGTTCTTCAGCTTTGGACACTCCCTCTTGAAATGTCCCTGGGCTTCGCATTCAAAGCATGTAGGTTTTTGACCTGCCCGAATGCTCCTTTGTTTATTAGTAGTATTAGCATTTGCAGTACTCCTACATTCACGGGCCAGATGGCCAACTCTGTTGCACTTGTGGCATTTTTAAGCACACTGACTATCTTGGTGATAGTTGCATTTAGAGCACAGAGGTTTGGATCCTCCGTAAGGTTTCTTCGCACCAGACCCTATAGTATAAGCTCTGCCCTTGTTCTACCTCTTGTTCTATTGTTGGTGTTGGTTATCATCTTGCTTTCTTTTGTTTTCACTCTGTCATTCAGCAAAAGTGCGGATCTTCTTGTCCATCAGCTCAGTTGCAAATTCAATTGCATCCTACATGGTCTTTGGCTTAGATGTCATTACACTTTCGTAAATCATGTCGGGCAAACCACCGACATACCTCCCGATTTTATCAGACTCTTCAGGAAACATCCTAGCACACATCAATGCCAGTTTCTGAAAACGTTGGTTATAGCTTACCACATCAGTGGCTTTAACCTTAAGATTCCACATCTTAACCTCCAGCTTCTTAATCTCTCCCCTTGGGCAGTACTTGTTGGTCATCTTCTTTTTCAGGTTTGTTCAAGTCATTGCATAAGCAACATCGTGACCAATAATCCTAACGTAGGAGTTTCACCACGTTAGAGCACTTCCAAGAAGAGTACAAATGGCAAAATTGATTTGGTTTTCCACAGTGCAGTTGCTTATACGGAACACAGTTTCCATTCTTTCAAACCACTTAGTCAACTCAACAACTCCTTCAGTACCCTTAAAATATAGGGGTTTGCATTTCATGAAGTCTAGGTAAGTGCACTCAAGAGCAAGAGGAGCTTGTCTCCTTCTACCCATTCCTGAATCATGGTTGTCTTCGCCATTTTCGCTTCTGGTGGCCTCACGTTCTGCCAACACGTCAGGAACTCCTTGGGCAATTAATCTCTTAAGTTTGTCTCATACACCACAAAAGTAGTAGGGGGGTTGTGTGGCAGTGTTGACTTGTGGTTTCTTTTTTGGTGCCATTTTCTTCAATTACAAAAATATAATACCTCTTAGATTCAAAAATCATACCATAGACATGACAAATACACAATAAATAAAGAGAATCACATCACACAGTGAAATAATAACAACTTAATGAAATTAACAATGGTGTAGCTAAATCGACATTCATTCATAAAAAAATTCGAATACAACATGACATAATAACATCCCTACCATATATAAACTGTAAAAACATACATAAGCCATTCGGTTACAAATGATCACTACCATTAGGTTAACAATGAAATAAAACAAAAGCCTTACTAGCCGGGAGTTACCCCGTAATACTTAGTAGGCTATACAACATAGCTACAACACAACTAGATCTAAGAACTACTACCGGCCTCCTCCGGTACATCAGGATGTGTTGGATCCCTAGTAGGTGTCTGCTGACTCTGTAATGTTGCTATCTGAGTCTGCAGTGTCCTCAGCAGAGTCAGCGCCTTTGTGAGTTGTATTTGTCTCCTGCGGTCTGCTACCCACAAATCCCCAATCTCGGTCTGTTGTGCTAATACAGTAGTCCATAGTGCTCTGACCTCAGATCATGTCGTATTACTGGCATCCATCGACTGTACCCAAGCCTCATGAGAAAGTCTGGCCTCACTCTTCATAAGTTTAGCTGTGCGAGCGTGGGCGCGCCTATCCCTACATAGCAAGTTGAGCTGACCGCTCATCAATGATCTATCATCCTGTGCATCGTCAAGTCTCTCATAAATCTCATCCTCTGACTCAACCCTACCACATCAGTCGCTGCTGGTGTCCCCTACATGTCCTCAACCATCTCATCCCAAGTGTCTGTAATCCCATAACCAACATCTCTCTCTGGGTCTCACCTAATCTCATCATCCAAGGTGGAAACAAAACTGTAATCTCTCCTAAACTCTCCAGTGGGTCTAGCAGTGGGAGCAGATGAACTCTCACCAACCTTAAATCTCAGACCAAGAGTAATACACAACCTCTTCTGAGGTTATAATGTAACCTCAGAAACACTTGCTCTATAGTCAGTAGAGGTAAGAAGCAAAGGTGGTGATGGAGTTGGTAATGGTATAGGTAGAAGTGGTGGTGTCCCTGATGGTGGTGTCTCTGATCGAGATGCTAAGATGTAGGTGGATGGTGCAGCAACTCTCATCATGACCATAGATGCCCTGGTATGTGGAAGTACAATAGGTAGTGGTAGGGGTAGTGGATGTGAAGTTGATGTTGACATAATCGGCACTCAAAAACCAAAAAAACGCAAAAAAAAAACAAAAAACCGGAACATAGCACCTATAACCCAAGGATATAGGACTAAGCAGTAGATGGAGATGATACCGGTAATGGTGATAATACTGGTAGTAAGTTGGAGATGGTATATGGTGTGTAGTGGTGATGAGTATGATGATAAGTAGGTGATGGTGCAGGTGGGGGGGGGGGTGGGGTGAGTAGAATATGGCGAAAATTTGATCCAACCTCTGGCCGCAGACAAGAATGGAATAGGTGTTTGATCCCGGATAGACATACAAGGCATTAGTAACGACATGCGGTGTTAGACAGATTCGGCCGGAGCTAAGTACTAGCTCGCTCCCCTATCCTCATCCTCGTCCTCCTCCTCAATCACAAGCATCACTCTAGAGACACATCCGTCCTCCTCATCAACATTATCTCTGTCAACAGGATAATCAGCGAATCCTCTCAGTCCTCATCTCCTCCTCCAGATCTCTTTTCCGTGAATCATGACTCAGTAATATAACATGGTGATTAGCATGGGTGAGAATAGCATTAGCCTTGGCTGCTCCTCAGCTAGAAGCACATCATCCTCTGGTGGCATAAACTCTGGGTATAGGACACCGGCTCAGGAACAAAATCTGGTGAAGGTGGTGCATGCTCTGGCTCCTTAGGGCCAAGCACGTAATTTGGTGAGGGTGGGTCCTGAAGAGCGGCCTCCACATAAGCATAAGGGTCCTTTGGCATCATGGGCAGTCCATCGACTCCCGAAGATCCTATGTTCATGACAGATCCTCGAACAAACTAGATAACCATTCCGTGAAAAGTAACCGTGGGAAATCCTCTAATACCTGAAAAAGACAAAATCTGAAAATCAAAAGTAGCTTATATAAGTATTAATATAAGACTCTTATCGTAATATACATAGTATATAATAACATGTATATCAATCATGAATGCATCTAGTCTAACCAACTAATGCAACACTAGTGTATGTATGTCCCATGAAAATCCCTTTGTATGAATGCATTGTTTGAAAATGGTTATAATCCAAGTAAAAACATTTGACCTTGTTTAAACTCCTGATGTGCAGGTGCTTCACAGTCATCGTATTTGCCAATAGCTTCCTCTACCGTAGCAGAATGGCTAGCAAATTTCTTGTGAGTCTAGATCCTGTACCGGTAGTCATTCCTGCTGACTTGGTTGTCTTTTCACTGGAGCACAGGTAAAGCGGGTTCTTTCCTGACCTTCTTCTTTTGGACCCCCGGTCTGCATTCCAAACCAGCGGAGGGGTTTCTCTTGATCATCATCTGCACCATCTCAAGGTCTTTTAAAATGTTAACGTGATCGCCATATAATCTAACAAGAAATTTTGTCAGCTCATACCGCATCAACCACTTCCTTGTAGATCTGTCTCTGAATGTCTAACCTGTTGGATAATTTGTTAGCTTACATCTTGTCAATTAAGATCTTTATTCTTATTTCCCAGTTCAAGTTCTGAAGATAGCAGCTACAGCATGAGATGGTTGCTTCCCTTTGTATGATACGCAACCAAAACCCAGATCGCGTTGATCGTTTACTAAACGTCTCAATTTTTGGAATAAATATTGGGAGACTTCCTTTTTGACCTTGTTCCTTGAAATAATTTTCTTCATTCCGTCATAATTGAATCAAGGAATGTTGATTTGCCAGTAGTAGATCTTCTCGAATTCAGTCATACTTCAATTGGACTGCAACGTCACTGCTCCCTGAGCATTTTATTCGCTAGAATATTTGATCAAACGGTGCTAGGAATAGAGGAGAGCGCTCAGCATATTGATTGTTTGCCCTGAGATTTCTGAGAAGTTGTCCTTCTTAACGCTTTCAGATCCTGTAATCAAGCCAAACAACTAGCTAAAGTGTTAGGAAGATTATCTAGCGAGGAGCTGTAAGTGGTAGCCGGTTCAGAATGGTGGTTTGTTGAGTTTGGAATGACGAGAAAGGGGTGGGGGGGATAAGGTGTTGAGGGCGATTGATTTTGTTCAGTGAAGGATGCTTCCATGATGGCTGTTACAGAAGTACAATAAGAGATGTGGCTTCAGTATTTGTCCCAAAAAATAACATCAACACCCGTATCCTCTGGTTTGGATTCATCATTTTGAGACAGAACCAATGATTCAGACGAGCTCTATTTGTTGACCATCAGGATTAACCGGAGTTAGGGTCACATGAGCTGTCTTCCAATTTTTCCTGGTTTGCTTGAACCTGGGTAATATTAACATCTGACATTACTTCATACTCTGCCATCAAGAACCGGTTTGTGTATCTTCACTGCCTCAGGTCCTTGATCCTCTCATATGTAGCCTCTTCATCCGACTTTGCTCCTTTATCAATTCGTTCCCTCCTTCTCTACTTCATTGTCACTATCTTCTTCATCTGAATGATGAAATACTAGAATCATCTTCATCATATCCTCTCATGAATTATTTCATCATCACATGAGTTGTGAGTCTATTGAATGACAAAATCATCCAACCATCAGCATATATCTGATTCAGTCCTGCTCTTCATCATCACTTCCTTTGAACTGTCTCATCAAACTGCATGTTCATCATCATCTTTAACTTACTAATCATCGTCATGGGTCATCATCATCTTCATCCCTGAGTAGTCCCTCATTAAGTGTCATTTGTATCTGCTCTTCATCATCTTGGCTTGCTCAATCAACTTGATCATCGTCACTTGATTTCCAAGAGATATCTCCTCTGAGTCATAATCAGGTGCATCGGGAACCCCTGGTGTAACACCAGTTCCTTCATCTGCACCAGAACCACTGGCATGAGAGCTGTGAGTTTCTTGACGGCTTCTTTTTGTGATTATTTTGAGTTGCTCAGCCTCTGTCAAGTCAGCCTCAGAGATGGTCTTCAATTCTGTAGTCTTCAGTTTTCCTTTTCCAGACTTCTTTTCTGTTGGGGCAGTGGGAGGCTTCTGTTGAGTGATTGTATAGTGTATTAGCATTCCATCTTTCTTCCTTTTGTCTTAGGAGGTAATTGTTTCCTGGAAGCCATAGCATAATACTCTTTGTATGATTCAGAATTCGGATGTCCTCATTGGTTAATGCCACTGGCAAGATAGCCCCGTACAACTAAGTTACTTCATTCCTTGAGATGACATTGATTGTAGTGAACATTGGGTCATCTCTGGCATAGTGCCAATTGAAACTTGTTTCTTCAGGAATTGAAGATCTTTTGTCCATGACAAAGTTGAAAGTTGACGACTAACTTGGTGAACCGAGGATAGTACATCGCACTGCCCTTCTTCGTATTTTTGTTCTCAATCTTGAAAATGAAGTCCTCCCACAGAAGATATGCATAATCAACGTTCTTCTTATTGTACATACCCCACAAGATTTGAGCTTGAGAAAGACGGAGACTGTCATATGATGGTGTACCGCTGAGACATTTGTTGATTACAGCAGCAAATGATCTCCAGGGTTGATGCAGTTTATTGACATTAACGTCAGTGATCTTCCTTATATCTCCAGAATGACCAAGACTAGCTAGAAAGATGAGGATCTCCTTCTCAAGAGGTGGTTCTACAAACTTCTTATTACCGACTCTAGGGCAAATTTGAAGAATGTCCCTGAATTGCTCAAGACCGATGATGTGTTTCTTGTTATTCATCTTAAATCGGACAGATCGATTGTGAACATAAGCAGAAGCCCAGAATTCCTGCATATAGATCTCTGGAGCATCTGCAGTGACTTGGAAAGCCTTGTAGAAAGGAGTGAGCTTTAGCACATCGTAGACCACTTGAAGGGTTGCTTCCTTTGATGTGACATCCGAACTTAAGCGAAGATTACATTTTCCAATCTTAAGTCGGTCAGCAGGAGCCACCAATGCATCATCCAAAGCAATCTGATCCGCTATTGAGAGTGCCATGAGTCTGTTTAAGAAAGAGTGAGTGCAGTTTATAAGAAAACACAATCATTCATTCATGAGAACCTTTATGACTTTTAGCACTTTTGAAGATCAATCTACTTAGATAGACAAATAGCGTGTAAGACAAAGGCACCTATCCTAACAATTAAGTCGAATGTAGTTAACCTTGGTTTTGTCAAGCTTTTACTGTCTATTTTAAACTAAGAGATTTGTTGAATTTAATCTTAGTTAGAAAAAATTTGATCTTAAGTGTGTTATGTCAAAAAATTGGTTAAGTGTTGATAACTTTACTCGTTCGGTCCTCTAAGAATAACACTCGTTCGGTCCTTAAAAAAAACAACTAGATCGATTTGCACTGAAACTACACTTGTTCGGTCCATGTACACAAGCTCTCGTTCGGTCCTTAGAACATGTGCTCGTTCGATCCTCACAAACATGTGCTCGTTCGATCCTCTCATTTAGACACTCGTTCGGTCCTTTCAAGGAATTACTCGTTCGATCCTCACATGATTCACTCGTTCGGTCCTCACACGATTCACTCGTTCGATCCTTGCTAAGAGTTACTCGTTCGATCCTTTCTAATAGATACTCGTTCGACCCATGTTATATGATACTCGTTCGGTCCATAAATCCCTCGTTCGATCCTTACACTTAGACACTCTTTCGATACACAACACGTTACTAGATCGGTCCATATGGTTTATACGCTATCGATTTTTTAAGTTTGTGCAAGATCGACTTTTGCAGTTCGATCCACAAAGATCGATACTCGTTCGAACCATAAAGGTCGACACTCGTTCGATCTAGTCTAATGGACTCTCGTTTGATTCCTTTTAAAATCACTCGTTCGATCGTGTCTAAGCACCACTCATTCGATCATGACATATGGACACTCGTTCGATGAATATATATGGTCACTTGTTCGATCAATACATATGGTTATTCGTTCGATCAACACATTAAGTCACTCGTTCGATCAACATATTAAGTTACTCGTTCGATCAACATGTTAAGTCATTCGTTCGATCAATATATTAAGTCACTCGTTCGATCAATCATATATAAACACCACTCGTTCGATCATTTCAAAGACAGCACTCGTTCGATCAATTGAAAACAGCACTCGTTCGATCAATTGAAATATACCATTTGTTCGATCAACGTATTTAAGCACTCGTTCGATCCTTTTAACACAACACTCGTTCGAACGACACATTTATACACTCGTTCGATCATCACTCGTTCGATCTTCACACTCGTTCGATCCTTTCTCTTAGACACTCGTTCGATCACAACTTATTATTTGATTTATACATGTTATATTCGTTTGATGTATACCAGTTTGTGCAATACCGATTTTCTAACTCTTAACTAGCATATTTATCAATCCAGAACAATCTAGTAGTTAAACATGTCATGTTGTTTCATGATTTCGCATTCTACACTATATTTTGAACACAAAGCTGTCAAGAACATATTTCGAATGCAACAACAGAACAAGCTAGTATAATCTAAACATTAAACACTCCTAATACTACCAAAGCCCCCAATCAATTATAAGATTTAACCACTTTTAATTTTAAGAACCCTAATTTCACAATTAGGGCTCTTTTTGATCAAAAATCGGCAAAAACTCATAATTCATTATGGATTTCGAGTTGATTAGGCGATGATGAACGCAATTGACAATATACCTTAGAGATGAACCGGAGTAATAAACTTGTTGTGAATGATGCGATTGAAAAGATGCAAGTGTGTGTTTGAGTGTGTGTTTGAGATTGTGAGTGAGTTAGAGTGAACAGTGAGGTGTGACGGTGGAGTATGATGGTGAAAAAAAACGAGTTTCATTTTAGACATATTTGGCCCTTCATGTTTTACACATCTTATTAATTTTGCACATTAAGTTTTATAAGGTATATTCAAGTAAACAACTAGCACACATAGTCCTAAATGTTTTATCTCTCATACCTATAGTCCTAAGGCATAAACAAGTAACACATAAGACACAAATAACCGTTTAAATTCTTTTCCCTTTTTAAAAACTCATTTGATCATGACAAAGAAATTTGACATTCTCTCCCCCTCAAACAATGACCCGTTTTCTATTTAAAGAGCTGTAGACATTGTTTGAGAAGTCAAATGTATTTTGAAAAGTATTTTCAGAAGATGGAATGATTTTGTGTGTGACAAAACAACAAACACCAAGTTAAATAAGATTTCTCTTATTTAATCACATAGATGCACTGAAACGTACACTTATGGATACAGAAAGCACGGGTTGTGATGCAAAGTAATCACAAGCCTTTGCATGGTCATAAAGTAGACCATGCCCGAGAATAAATTCCCGTTGAGAGGCCAAGATTTCTTTTTGAAATACTTGCCTTTAAGATGATGACCGGGTTGCTATCTGAAATAATAGCAAGCCATATGGCATGTTTTGAAAACATTTGAAACTTCTGCTCGAACTTCATTTACAGGCTTGTATCATTGTTAAATGACATTTCTAAGACCGTAAATGTTATCGATTGCAGAAGACATGCCATTTATAACTTCTTTTTGACTTTTTCTTATTTTCTAATTTTGTATTTTGTTTTTGAAAAAATTTATATAAAAGAAAATCTTTTTGGTTTTTCTGATTTTTCAAAATATAAAAAATAAAATCTTTTTGTGTTTTCTGAGTTTAAATATATACTTATGATACAGGATATTTGAATAGGTACCACCACTATTCATCAACTTCATCTGCCAATTGTTTCAGAGTATCCGGCGTAAAACTTCGCATTCCCAACTTGTTGCTAAGAAATTCAATTCTTTCTCGGCCAAGAGCTTTTGTGAAGATGTCCGCCAGTTGATATTCCGTATTGACAAAGTAAAGTTCGATCACCCCATTCTCAACATGCTCCTTGATGAAATGAAACCGGATGTCTATATGCTTGGATCGGGAATGTTGAACATTGTTGCAGCATAAGGCGATAGCGCTTTTGTTATCACAGTACATTGGAATTTTATTGAATCCAAAGCCGTAGTCGGTAAGTTGTGATCTCATCCATAGGACTTGAGCACAACAACCGGACAAGGCAATATATTCAGCTTCCGTACTGGATATCGCAGCGCTTTTCTGCCTTTTAGACAAGATTCAAGCCATATTTCTTTAAATGATTCCAAGACATATTTAAGATTGTTTATAAAAGCCTCTGGACTTTGAGAAATTTGTATGTCTAAGAAAAAGTGAATTTTACCATCCATCCGACATCTTGAAATTTTGAACACATGTGTTTAGCGAATAGATCACAAAAGTTCATGGAGTAGATCAGCAAAGATAATGTACATCGACCTATATTTAGTAGCCAGTATAGTTCATTGCTTCTCTACTGATTGAAATCAGATTAGATCCTACTGAGCCTTTTGAGAAGTCACTGGATATCAGAATGAATGACAAATATATCATACCAACGCCCAGGAGCTGATTCAACCCATAAAGAGCTTTTCTTAATGCTTTTACCACGTAGTTAGTTTTGTCGTGATCCACAAATCGTCTGGTTGGCTAACATAAACTCTTCCCGCCGATTACCATCCAGAAACCAGTCTTCACATCCATTTTGATAGACGACTATGTTCATAATGAGCAAGCACACCGCGAGAAAAATTCGTATAGCACTATCATCTTGCAACCAAGCGAAAGGATTTCTTCAAAATCGATTCCCTCTTCTTGACGAGAACCACGAAGCGACCAAGCCGAGCTGTTTTTCATAATACCTTCCTAACTCATCAAAGCTGAACTTAAGATCCACGTAAGAGTGTTGCAAAAAGCTTTATCAGGAGAGGAACAAGTTCCCC
Source organism: Tanacetum coccineum (assembly GCA_026074375.1). Taxonomy (NCBI): domain Eukaryota; kingdom Viridiplantae; phylum Streptophyta; class Magnoliopsida; order Asterales; family Asteraceae; genus Tanacetum; species Tanacetum coccineum. The sequence goes on from BQNB010037606.1 coordinate 13,124, forward strand.
AACTTCAAGACATTCAAATTCATGAAGTTCCCTCTAGCATAGTTCAATCCAACATGCTTGAGTTTAATGCGTCTTTAGAAGTTCATCAAGGTTCAACATATGTGAGAAAAGCACATAGTAACAAATAAGGCTTGTTCCATGGAGTTGTAGTCGGTGGAAACGTATGTCGAGAGCACCGATTATATTCTCCGTGGGTGATCCTTAGTCCTATTTTGCTATTAGTGTTCAAAACTTGTGATCTGGAGGCACATTTGTATGAAATAACATCCGATGATATAGGATATGATCAGAAGTAACTTTGAATTGAATTACCAAAGTACGGCTCATTACCCCATATGTGGCAACATTCAATATCATGATTACTTCTTCAACATCATGAGAAATAATAGGAGTTTGCGTTTCAGTATATGTAGGAATTACTTGGTGATGGTGGCATCTGATCAACTGTAGTTGAAGGAAGGTGAGCCATTGGATACAGCATGTGTCATGCAACTACTTCAGGAATAGGAGCCAATATACTTCTGGTGCCTTATAAATCAACCGTAAGTGGGGAATTTAAGTGCCATCAACATTGGTTGAAAACAACAAAATCCCATCATATCTCGAAGGTGTACAAATTGTATTGATAGGAGGAGGTTGGCATAGTCCTGAACTATTGTTTTACAGGATCCTATTTCATAAGTGCGGTCTGAACTGCTGTGCTCAGAAGCCATCGCGATCAGCTCATCAAAGTCAACATGAATGGTTTCAATTATTCGTCTGGTACGTCTGTTGTAAATCCAGAATGCTTTCTTCGTAGGTGCATAGCCAATGAAAATACCAATGCCAGCCTTTGGTTGTAACTTGCCCAAATTCTTGCAATCATTCGTTGGGTAGCAGAGTGCACCAAACACATGAAGATACGATAGATCAGGAGGTTTGTCATGTAAAAGCTCGTATGGTGTTTTACCGTGACGATGACGATCATTGAACGATTTGAAAAACAGGCTGTGGCAACCGCTTCGGCCCATAGAAATAAAGGAGCTTTTGCTTAGATTAACATAGTGCGGGCTCGGTCAATTAGTGTACGATGTTTGTCTTTCAACAACACCGTTTTTTGCTGTGGAGAGCGAGCCAACGGATTTTCAACAGAATAGCAAACCTTCACATAATTGCCACGGTAATGTTTGATTAACAAACTCAGTTTCATTATCTATTCTAATGCGACGGACGGTTTCCTTAAGCCGTACTTGAATCATTTTCAAAAAGTTGATAATTAAAACTGGAGCTTCATCTTTTGATCGCAAACATTTTATCCATGTAAATCGAGAGTAGTCGTCGACAATACTTAGATGTACTATCTTTTCCATTGACACCTCGCACACCGCATAAGCCAACACAGGATCCAGATTAAGAGATAGAGTTTTTCTTGATTGGGTGTCCCTCCAGATTTGGGTTGTTGGGTGTCTTTGAACTTTGCCTATGCACATGCAGAACAGTAAAGTGAACCTTTTCAAACTAACTTAAGGAGACCTCTGACAAGTCCATAATCTTGCAAATGATTAATAGCACCAAAGTTCAAGTGAAGATAGACGACGATGCCATACCAAGACTATGGTTTAGAAGCCTTTGACAATAGACAAATGGAGAGACCCATCCATATTATTCCAAGTTAGGTGTATAAAGATACCCCTCGAGATCCCTCAATAAATCAACACCTTCATAATTGATGAATGAAGCATATGGTTTGACGAAATGCACTCGAAGATGGAATCAAAGAATTGTCCCCACAGAAAATAATTATGCCCAAGTCTTTCAACGTAATAAACCCTTGAAATAGTAACATTTCCCAATCTGATAGTCTCCATAACCTATTATCTTCGCAACTTGGTCATTACCGAATTTGACAGTACCCAAAATTTACTAATGAAATTGTGAGCTGAGAGCGATTCATCCGTCATGTGCCTTCAAGCCACCGAGTCCCAAATACCAAAGGACGATTTGACAACCTGCATTCATTTAAGAGAAGAAGAACGAAACATTGTTTTTGTGGATCCCAATATTTACTGGATTCCTCAGTTTGTTAGCTGACCATTGGTTTTATAACCTCAGTTTTGCTAACGGACTCAGTATTTTTTATTCTTCATAGTTATCCTTGAGTATACCAAATTAAACCACAGGTATTGGGTGAATCAATTCTAAACTAAGATTCCTAGAAGGCACTTCATTGGTAGTGGTAATCCTAGTTAAAGGGCACGCATTTCCTACAATAGTGAAGGTCCGACCGGTAGGTCTCCAAATATATCCTATCTTAGTGAACACTTTTCTTGTTGGTTTCCAAATCTCTTTCTTAGATTTTCTTTTTTTAGATTTACTCTTCTTAGGTTTAGCACGAAATTTCACATCATTCATAGAATTAGAAACACACAAATTATCAGAAGACATGCAATCATAATCATCACCATTAATACAAACATAATCAGAAATATCATGTTTCTTGAAATTCTGCACAGACGCAGATCCATTAACTTGAACAATACTATTCCTTTTATTCAAACTAGATTTAACGTTCCTAGGGTGAGCTTCTATTTTATTCTTCGAATTACTACTTGGTGTTTGCTGAATCCTATCATTCCTTGTATTGCCTGAAGGCTGTGATCCGCTAGCACTAGTAGAAAGTCTTACTCCTGTAGAATGCACCACACGCTTGTTAGAAACTATGTTTGAAGTCGAGTCTATTTTTGTGTTTTCTGTAGATGTGAGTGATTCGGCAAACCTAACTTTCTTATTCGTTTTCCTCGGTGTGACCGCAACTGATTTAGGATCAAAATTGTTGATGCTAGGGCAAGTCCTACTTATGTGTGAAAGAAAATCCTGAATGACTTTGGTATACCTAAAGGCAGACTCTAAAAGTGAATCTCGAGGATAATCTCTATACATTTCGAACTATATCCTTAATGGACCAAAGCTTCTTCCTGAGTGTGCTTAATAATAATAGGAGTAGCAGTCCTTTAGTTCATCAATTTGCGTGATTTGTTCATAATATCCATAGACCACTTTTGATCAACAAAGAGGTACTCAAAAGCCTCCTATCTACAGCATAATCCATTAAGTTTCCTTAACTATTTTAGGCTGCTATGACCAAAACCTTGTTCCTGAAAGTATTGCAAAAAATTTTTATTGTAAAAAGCCAAAATTTCCACTAGACTTAATATTGACTTGAATGATTAACTCATAAGAAGCATTGTTCTTTTGAATGAACCCGTTAGGTTTAATCGATGTCCAATAAAGTCTGCTTATAAGTCTGTTTCCAAATGCTTATTCTGAGAAAACAATGTTATGTCACTCTAAGTTCCAATTCAATGTTAAGAGTCTTAATTTCTTCCATGTCCATATGACTTGCATCAACCACATTTCCTTTTAAGGACTAATTTGCTCCTTACCAACTTGAACAATGATTCTGTACCTACGGCTTGAGACTGAGCTCTCAATTCACTTAGATTCAAACAACAGGGAAAACTTGAGCAATTTTTTATCTAAAACACTGATTGTCTGTTGAAAAAAATTACTTGATTAAGTGAGAATCCAGCTTCCAAAGTGATGCAAAGTATCTTTTAAGAGTTTGTAAAAACATGTACAAAGTTTATCATTAAATTTCTTTATCAACAAAATCATTTTGTTTGAGAAGTACAGTCTGGATTCGAGACACTTTTGACATAACATTCACATTATCACAATCATCATTCACAATAAACAAATACACAACATTTTTACAATATACATGATCACTGGCTTGTGCCAAGAGTCATCCATTTCACTCAAAACTTGATTCATATACATCGAAATTTCTGGACTCCACGCGAAGTTGTTATCGACAGCCTGTTCCATTTGACAAAAGACATTGGACATCGTCAAGCTTCTTCAACCAAGTATTGATTGAAGTTATGAAGATATCATTTAAATATCTTTTTAAAAACGAAGGATTCACTCAAAACAAGCCTTGTATTTCAAACCCCCACTGCCCCTCAGTGATAAGCTGTGGGCAGTGGTTCTTTATATGACAAACTGATCAAAGCCAGTAAGATGGCGTTTAAAGCTCTTTCCAAGCTTAGTATTCACCATACTACTTTAGGAATTCTTTTTGGAACTCAACTTTTGTTGGTTGTATAGAAGAAGGAATGGTTCTAAAAAAAAAAAAAAAAAGGTGTGACCGAAGTCGCTTGTCCCAATATGCTGTTCACAATATAAACAGATTGTCGAAACAAATCATTTGTTGTAATCGTTATTTAATAACCAGCATAATTACTGGGTTTAGTGGTTTACACTAATGTTTAACAACCATGGATCTTGTTCTATCAAAAGTATTTTGAACGACTCTCTCACAATACAACCATTTTAAAGAATGACATTCCCGTCAATATAGTTTTAGCTTGACTCCCGAACTTTCTTCAGATAGAAAGGTTTTCAAAACCGATATCGCTTGTTTTGTGGAATGATCATAAACAAATTTTGATTAGTCATCATATGAACAGGTTTTGCGCCGATGACCTCTTTGAAAATGATATTATCAAGTTCTTAATATTCTTTTTCTAAAGCAATTCTCTATCAATATTATCTGTTTTCTGGGTCTATTTTAAATCATTTTTAATCAAAACCTATTTTCATTAAAGAATCCTTTTCTTGCACTTGTATCACAAAAAGATTTGCTTAAGACGTAACAATTCTCGGCATACATTCATTTGATCAGAAAAACTATTTCATCAACATTTTTGCATTTCTTTTCAAATCTTTATCCTTTCTTGTATATATGTCATAGCTCGTTAGTCAATAGCTTTATTGGCACTTTTAATATTCCAGATTAACATTATGCAGTGCTATCACTTGGGTATTTAATTGTTCAAACATAGATAATATCAGACATCTTGTTGACAGAAAAGTTTCGAATCTGATAGTTTCCTTTTTGTTTTCACTCCGATTACTGAGAATAAAGAATATATTGCTATCACATGGTTATTCATTTCTGTCTGATTCCATCATTAGACGGTTCAGAAGACGTCATTATCTGCTCACCGTTTCATTGATTTAAATCATAGTCAATTATCTGGATTACGTACCTCAATGATCCATCTGAGCCATTCTGGAAAATTCCCCATGAGAGCAATCTTGGCTGATTTGAGTTCATCAAATAAGTCATAGCAGTCCAGAACATACCGGCTTGATAAGCATCATGTGGTAATGACAGTTTTTTCTGAGTAGGTTGAGTGTCAGGAAGTTAATCCTATATCTGCCAAGAATGCTACTTTTCTCTTTTTAAAACTTGACTCAACTTGCTAGAGCTTAAACCACACCTTATCATTGAAACCACATTTCATCCATTTTCCCTTAGCCTTAGTACAACTGCTTTGGCAATATGACCATCCCCTTTGCAATTGTAAAAGAAGAAAGTCCGTTGTTTCTTTTGTTTGCTATCCACTGTGCTCTAGTGTGTATTTTTTCAGATGTTCCATCAGCATAATATTTTTCTCCCCTGAACAGGTTGCACAGATACTTTTCCATCATAGATGGAGCGTTGTTGACGTCCTTAAAGCTGATATTGGTAGTGTGATTACCGGGATTTACAACAGCAGTTAGAGATTGACATCATTGATTGCTCCCTCAATTATCATCCCCTTTCTGGCAACACTGACCAATTAGACTGGAGTCTGGTTGGGAAATGCAGTTTGTTGATGTTGGTAAGTATGTGGGAGCATATTCCAACTATGAGATGGATAACTGTGGAGAATACACGTTGTGGTGAACTGAGGCTTGGCACTCATTTGATGGATAGGTGATTGAAAGAGGTGTTGATTGACTGGTTGTGAATTGTTGAGTCTGATAAGATGTAACAAACTGTGAAAGAACGATATGAATGAACATGATGTTGAGGAAGAGAGTTAGGGTAATTGGTGTAGATGAAGATTGATAACCGACTAAGTTAATTGTGAGGATGCAACCTAAAGCAAGAGCGCGGAGTATTACGTTCATGCATCAAACGAACTCATTTGCAGTCTTCCGTGTTGTTGCAGTAGCATGAAGCAGATCAACATTGGTAGTGTGCAAGTCTTTGACTAATTTAGACATCATAACAAATATTGTCTCATTCCTCATGAAGAGTGTTTAAAAACTCGGGTTAACTTGAAATTGCTCCAATATGCATCTTGTAGATTTCGATACATTGAGTAATAAGAATGAACCTCAAGTAGTACTCATGTAACGACTCTCTTTTCGTGTAAGTGAACTTATCGAATTCATCATACAGCTTACATTCTCATTCTTGTTTTGTTAATGACGTTCTTTGCATTAGCAGTTTAATCTTCTCCCAAAGAACTTTGCAATACGATGTTGAATCACAAGAGCATAGATTTCAGTTGGAAGGTCTTGGAGAATGATGTTTATTGCTTTGATGTCATAATCAGCTTGAATGGCTTTAGCGGGAGTCAGTTCAATATATTCCTTAAGCCTTGTTACATACCAGCCACGTGAATTGAAGGCCATACGAGTGTCCATTTTTCAACTAGCAAGAATCATTCTTCCATAAGGTCTATTCAACATATACAGTTCCATTCGGCTCTTCCAAGAATCATACAAGTGTTTTTCAAGCATTGGTGGTTTGTTGTCTCCTCCTGAAAGAAGTGACTTATCGGCAAGAGTCGTCATTGTGGTATCAATAAAGATACAAGAAGTGCTCGAATTCCGGTGTAGAAAGAAATTTTGTGTTTGTTATTGATTTTGAGTCTTGAAATGAACTACATGGGGATTTTACAATTCTCGGACAAAACAGGAAACAAGTTAATGATTCACGGATTTTACAAGGTCAAAGAAATAACCGTATAATTTAGAAATTAAGAAATTTGGGTTTTACTTGTTCGGTTACCAAAGAAAAGTCTAGTTCGGTCCTGCTCGTTCGGTTACCAAATGCAACACTAGTTCGGTCCTTCTCGTTCGGTTACCAAAGAAACAACTAATCGTCCTCCTACTAGCTCGTTTCGTTACAAAAATGGAAAACCTTAGTTCGGAGACTCCCCTTCGACGTATCAGTAACCAATAGAAAGACAACTAGATCGGTCCTTCTAGCTCGGATTTTCTAAATAAACACAGCTAGTATCGATCCTTCTATTCGGTCGAATAAGTGACCTAGTTCGGCTTATACTCGAATTTTGCTCGTTCATCTTTTCAAACTACGGAGTTTATCTTGTTCGGTTAAGTTTTTCTAGAGATACTATTCGGTTTCCTCATTCGGTTTTCAAATACTGACAGCAATCGTTCGCTACAACTAGTAAAAATTCTTGAATGGTTTTTAGCAAAAATTCTTGTACAACTAGTGTTACTAACCCTATAGGAACAATAAAAATGAAAACTTTAAGGTTTTTACGCCAAAAAAATTTGAATCAAAAATTTTGTTCTTTATAAAGATTTTGAACACAAATCACAAGACAAACACAAAAACTAAACACACCACTCCATGGCTCTTGATACCAATTAAAGAATCATGTAATCTAATGATCTACCAAGAACAAGAGTGAGATGTGGGTTGTGATGTTTAGAGAGAAAGTGATGGAATGGATGAAGTGTTATTAGATGGAAAATGGAAAAATGAAAACAACCAACTACCAACAATCCCTCTCCAAGGCTAGGAGAGGGCTTATATAGTTACATGATAGCCGGCCCATAGGCTATGATGGGCTTCCCATGGGCCTTGGGCCAGACTAGATTACTAATATAATCATTACACTAACTACGAGCTAAGACTATTACAACTTGGAAGTGACCAACACTTTTTGTGTTTCCAACAGTCTATTCAACTGAGCATGGTATCTTAACACTGCAGGATCACTTCAATTAATTTTCTAAGCTTGATCATCTTTAGCTACAACTCTTTCTTGTCCTGCTTTATTAATCTCTTCATGTAGCTGTCTAGCTATTTCAGCATCCCTTGCAATCCTCTAAGTCTCTTTTTCATTAAGTTGTTCTTGCAACCTTACAGCTTCTTCATGCCTAAGTCTTTCTTGCTCTAGTTGCTTCTTTGTCTTCTTCTTAGGCTCAGGCTCTGTCATAATTCCTTTACCCTTATCTTTTTTCTTTTCAGCACTCCTTCTGATATACACTAAGTTCTCAGCAGCAGTACTAACTTCAGCAGTAGTAACTGCTATATTAGCAGTACTAACTTCACTAGAACCCTTTTCACCACTTCTAATGTCTTCCACAAGCTCAGTAGGCTATTCTTCCTCTAGGATTATCTCAGTATCAGCACTATTCTTCTCTTTAATCTCTACATCTGCATCCTGAAACCAAGTCATTCCTTCATCTTATACCAAAGAGATATTTAGATCTTCATAAATGTTTAAGATCTTCCTCCCCTGTTTAGAAGAATCCTCTACATCCTCTTCATCCTCTAAGAGAACAATCCTAGCCCTTCTTCGAGCTTTGGTTGTCTTGACTTTCTACTCCAACTTCTTCACTCTGAAAATGAGCTTTGTAATAGCAGTACTATAGGTTTTCTTTGTCTGCTGCAGTTCATTCTCCAAAGCTCCAACCTTCTTAGATAGAGAAGTACAAAGATCCGTCAATTCATTTAGTGATACACTACCCTCATCACGTCCAAGTGAGTGAACACTGTGGAGAGGTGATTCATGGGGCATTGGAACAGCCTCCTCTGCATTAGGTGTGGGTTGAGTGTTTGGTGGTTGTGAGGTTGATGGGGTACTGACTGGTGTATGTTGAGGTGATAATGATGGTGAAGATGTTATTCTGGATGGAGAAGTTTCAGGTGCACTGATCATAGTTGGAAAAAGTGGAATGTCTACCCCAGAATAACCCTTTGAAATCCTTTTCATGTTGCTAAAGAGTTTTTGAGTAAGAGTATGAGCAACATAGGTTCTGGTGTGGGGTCCTAGCAGTCTCCTTTGTTTGTTGAAACAGATTTGGAGAAATCTTGGGTACATCAAAAACTTGTGTGGGTTTTCCAGATTCTTAATCATAGCATCAAAAATTAGTTTTGAAAAATTGTAAGTCCTGTTTGTGGCCAAGCAAATTATAGCAGTTGCTATATTGCTGCTAAACTGCTCCCAAGCAGTTTTCTTCGGGCTTAAATAGTGGAGAATAGTATGAATTAGAAACCTCTACTGAGGAGAAAAATGACCCTTTTTAAAGGTAAGTTTATCAGAATCAGTCACATACCCATTAGAGCAAGTTGCTCAAATATCTCTGAATTAGGTAGAGTAGTAACACCACCATTGTCTTCCAACTTTAGATGTCTTCTTAGAGAGGCTTCAGTAATAGTCTTTACTTGTCCATCAATTGTAGCAGTTAGTTCTACTTCTCCATTAGCACTTGTTCTAGCAGTAGCTGTTCTACAAAATTGCTTAATAAAGGAAACATATATTGTTGGATTCTTTGTGAGGGCATACTGGATGTGACTCCTTTGGATTGGACTGATATCTTGCACATAGGACTGTAGAGAATTGGATACCAGGTCTTGTTGCAGTCAAGTACATCAGTGACCCAATTGTTGATCCTAATAGAATAGATCTTTAATCCCTTAGCTTGTATAGGGTATAGTTATGCAAGATAAATCCAACACAACTATAGTAGAAACTTTGATTGTGAATATCAAAGACTATGCGGAATCTAGTCAATGATACTAAGAAGAATTTTAATGAAACAGTAATGAACAAGATCAATAACAAACAGTTTACCAAACTTTTAGCCTCAATATAAAACGAACACTCTTAATAGTGTTAGGGTTTACAAAACCTTGAAGCTACGAATAAAACAATGAAAGATATATATCAATCTCTATGCCTTAAGACCTCCTTTTATACACCAAGGGGTCCTAAATGGCTTATAATATTTTCCTAAGTTATCATGATCTTTTAACAAAATAACTTATACGTATCTTTTACAAAAATATCTCATACTTATCCCGTAAGTAATCTTGATAAACAATCTTCATCTTTATCCTTTCTCTTATCTTTATCCTTCTAACAGTAAAAACTCTTGTAGCAGTTATAATCTTTTAGCAGTTGTAATTAGTAGCATTAACTTTTGTACCAGCACCACTAACTGTGTACAAGCAGTAGTAACTACTTAGAATATTTTCTTCATTCTTCATCAGCAGTACTAAGTTACACTAGCAGTACTAACTTTATGCTAACAGTTGTAACTTTACTCTAGCAGTACTAACATATACTAGCAGTACCAAGTTACACTAACAGTAGTAACTTTTATACTAGCAGTAGTAACTACTTAGTAGTATTTCTTCTAAGTCTCTGAGTAGTCTTAACTTCCATTAGCAGTAGTAATATACACTAGCAGTAGTAACTTCCAAACAGCTTTAAGGAGTCTTTTAATCCCAATAATCCTCCCCTAAACTTGATGTTTATCTTCTGAATCTTCAAGTTTCTTTATTAAAAGTCTTCACCATCACCAGGAGGATGTATCCAAACACTTCATTTCTTCTTGACCAGTTTAGTCATGAGCTTGAGAAGTTGATAGCACATTTCATTCCAATAGTCAGCTTGAAGTTTCTTGTTGAGCATGTCAGTGATTGTTGCTGGTGTAAGTGGATATCTCTTTTCTACTAGCATAAAGATATGCAGATTTTGAAATCTCACAAAATGCACTCCACATGAAGAAAATAGCTTCCAAACTGTCACTTTGTGTCCTTGTAGATTCCTCCACACTTCACTTTCTACATCAGGTTCAAACATCACTTTTAGATCACCCCATAACACTCTTTCATATCCCTCCTCTGGCCTTGTATTCCCATGTTTAGCTTTAACCAACTTCTAGAGGGTTTCCAAGTCTTATCTGTCAATACTCTAGAGCATCTAAATCATTGATGAGTACCTTTTTGAATTTCCATCAGCTCTTATAATTTAAAAGTATTCCATCTTCCCTTCTTTGATGATTTTCCAGTCATCAATGATTGGAGGTTTAGAGGCTAGAGGTATAGCATCAATTGCTACCTCATCATCAATAACAATCTCCATATGCTTTTTCATCTAAGCTTCTTCTGGATCATCATCTACTTCAGATTCTACATTTTTATCTAACTTTTGCTTCTTTAAATTTTCAGATTCAAGTTCTTCTCCTGCTCTTTTAGAACTTCCTTTTGTCTCAGCTTCATCTCTCTTTGAACTCTCTTCCATCAACTCTATTTTGTAGTCAATAAAAGTGTTAACTCTTTTAAAAGCTTTGTCAAACACGTCCTTGATAACTTCAAACTTAAAGCCCTTCAACTGTTTCAGAGTGTATCCTTCCATGTTTTTCAGATAGTTACAATATAGCTTTCTCTGTTGAGCTTGAGTTGGTGGTTTGTTTCTCTTTTCTCTTGCTCTTATTTTTGCAAAGTGTTTTTTTCTCTTCTCCAAGAGTTCTACAAACAATCTTGACTTTTCTTCAATACTCAACTGCTCTTGTTCTTCTGCATGTAATTGTTGAGCCATTTGAAAGTCAGCCTCTATCATTGCTTGTGTGTTATCCCATAATTTAATTAAAGCTATGTTGGCTTCTTCTTCCTTTTGTCTTGCAAGCCTCTCTTCTTCTTCCAATTCAGCTTCTAATTGAGCTTGAAGATTTAGAGCAACCTCTTAATCATACATAATCTGATCTTTCTTCTTTAAAGATTTTTCAGGCTCAACCATTTTTGCCTTGCCTTTGTCTTTAGCCTGTGGAAGTTGTGATGATTGTGAAGGTGATGTTGTTGTTGTAAATTCACTTGGCTCTTGAACTATAACCCCTTTAGCCTTGGCTCTTGTAACAACAGTTTTAGTTATTGTAGCAGTAGTTGTAATAGCCTTGGGTTTAGCTGCTTTGATCTCTATTAAGGTCTAAGCCAGAGTCAACTCATCAATAGTTGTTGTTGTAGCACTGGCAGTAGTAACTTCAACTTCAGCAGTACTAAATACCTTTTCATCCTCAACTTCTTGCTCATCTAAAACACCTGTATCAAACATTAAGTCTTCATCATTTCTCCCATGAGTCTCATCAATCAGTGTCACCTCTACATTAGCATCAATATCAGCTCTTTTCCTCTCCTGTTTGGATGCATCCTCCTGATCACCCAAACCTTCAACTTTAGAGGAAACCACTCTTGCAGATTTACCAACCTTACTTAATCTTTTGAGCCCTGGAGTTCTTGACTTTTTCTTTTTCTCAAGCTTCTTTACTCTTTGTTTTAAACTTGTAATTTCATGTGCTTGAGCAGTCTTTAAAGTCTCCAAATCAAGAACCTTCTTTTGTAAGTTGGTATAAATTTCCATCAATTCATTGAGTTTTAGTCTATCCTCACCACTGAGAAGTGCATCATTAGAATGCGTAGGTTCATCCTTATTTGCTACATCATCAGGTATAGGCTCTATAGGACCACTGGATTGAGGTATCTCAGTGCCCTTTCTATGTTTCCTTCTAGACTGTTTCTTCTAAGGTTTTGATGTAGATGGTTGAATAATAATGGATGTGTGATGGGGATCAGTAGGAACTACTGACCCTTCACCCACTTCTTCAGGAGCTTGAACTATCATAGTTTGAAATAAAGGTGTGACCCTACCAGAAAAGTCTTTTCCTGGCTTTTTCATGTTAGCAAAAACCTTCTTAGTGAGAGAAGGTGTAACATAAATCCCTTTATGTTTGGACATTCCTTCAACTTGTTTATCCAGGAACACTTGCACAAACCTTGGATACATTATAAATTTAACCCCACCTTCCAAGTTCTTTACTATATTGTTAAAAATGTACTTAAAAAAGTTGATTTTTTGGTTTGTGGCAAGGCAGATGATAGCGGAGGCCATAGTACTACTAAATGCGACTAAATTATGTGTTTCAGCGAACTTTGGAGCAGCCATTGATGTTGGGTTTTGATGATTAACGATAAATTTAAGTTAGGGTTTATGATTAGAGAGTATATCAAAGATTGAAATTAAGTAAGTGATTGAATGAAACCCTGAATCAGAGTATTTATGAAATCACCCTCAACAGCATTAACTTAAACCAACAGTACTAAGTTAAGCCTAACAACATTAACTGACCCAGCAGTAGTAACTCAGCAGTAGTAAGTTATGCCTGGTAGCATTAACTTAACCAGCAGTAGTAAGTTTATGCCTAACAATATTAACTAACACTGGCAGTAGTAAGTGTATGCCTAGCAGCATTAACTTATGCCTAGCAGTAGTAAGTTTGAGTCAACGGCATTAACTCCAATTTTGTTCCAAAAAGCATTTCCATCATCAATTTTGATTCTCACAAGCTCTCTTTCTGTTTTTATTCTCACTATATCTCTCAATTCTTTTTCTCAACAATTCACTCTATCTGTCTTTGATACACACATCTCTCTTTTTGTTTTTCAGCTCACTATATCTCTCATTTCTTTTTCTCACCAATTCACTCTATCTGTTTTTATATCACACAGCTCTCTTTCTGTTTTATTCTCATAATTTCTCTTAATTCTTTTACTCACTGAATCACTCTGTCTGTTTTTATATCACACAGCTCTCTTTCTGTTTTTATGCTTACCAATTTCTCTCAATACTCACAATATTAATTATAACAGCAGTAGTAAGTATAACTAACAACATTAATTCAGCAGTATTAAGTACAACTAGCAGCACTAATTATACTTACCGGTAGTAACTTGAATTTCATCGTTAGCATCTTTTTCATCTCATTCAAATCATCATTTGTTATATAATCCGCTGCATATGAACACAATTAACCCCCCCTCAATCAATACTTTAGAGGTTAAGCATTCCAATACTTGCAATCAGATATTGAAATCTGCTAACATCAAATGCTTTTGTGAGCAAATCTGCAACATTTTGATCTGTGTAAATCTTTATCATATGAATAAGCTTCTTCTCATTGGAATCTCTGATAAAGTGATGCCTAATCTCAATGTGCTTTGTCTTTGAGTGAAAAATAGGGTTCTTCACTATACAGATAGTACTTTCATTATCAATATGAATCTTAGTCTGCATAAAGTTATATCCATAATTCAGTAATTAATTTTAGATCTAAAGCACCTGTCCACAGTAATTAGAAGCAGCTATATACTCAGCTTCAGTTATGGAATTATGTAGGATATTGGAAATCATAACACAATCGAATGACTAGTAGATTAGCCAAGTTCTAGAGAGAGAAAGTGAGAGAGAACTTTCTAGTAAGAGAAAATAAACTTGTATTATGTAAATGACTAACCCACCTCTTCCATGGCATGGAAGATGCTTATATAGTAACACCAAAACCGGCCATAAGGCCTTAGTAGTGGGCTTACACGTTGGGTTTAATACCCGGCCCATTACCGAATGTTATACATTAACTACTTAACTACGAGCAACAATAAATGGTAAAATACACGGGGTGATCGAGTCTTTTTCTAATATCTAACAATCTCCCAATAAGGGAGGTCACCCCAGAAAATACTAAATTAAGCTCTATAATGTTGATCTTGTGTTCAGCTCGTAGTCTTTGATTCTTCATGCATTGATTTCTTTGTACATAATGTAGTGATCTTTGAGCTTAGTTCCTTTGACTTGTGTGATCTTTGAGCTTTCTTTGAGATCATCAGCCACAGTAAATCTCTTAATCATCCTTGTTGTGGTATTGCCTTCATGTAATGTTGTGACCTTCGGACCGGCATGCTCACACTTTTATGGATCATGATAGTACGCATCAGAGTTGCGGAAGCTGTGTTGTAGGTCTTTCAGTTATCATGATGTCTTTGATTAGGAATATTAAGTGTGAGCATGGGGTTGTGAATTGACATGTCTCTTGCCATCAGCTGCTACCGTCGGGATTTCCTGCAAGTATATGTTAGTAATAAACAAACGAAAGTGTCTTTGTTCACTTTCGTTGAATAAGGTTGCAAGAACCACGGTTCCCCGTTAATCAGTATAAATACTGCCTGTGATCAGGTAGAATTCTGAAGAATCTCCTTGACAGGGTTTCGCAGCTGCGCTAGCCGTTCTCAAACCGGAGCGTCTCAAAGTAGACAAAGCACGGAGTGAGTGAACCAGTGAATTAAAACTCCACTGATTAATGAAAAATTGATTTGAAAATCAATCGCGTGTCACTCAGAAAAGAGTTTTTGTGACACATCGACGGTTTTATATCATAAAATCAAATTTCATCAGAAACACATTTGTTTTGAAAGATATATACAGTCAATGTGCTCGAAAATCAGTTGTTGAGTACATCGAAAGGTTTTTCAAAAACTATTCGTCAATTCACTGCCTGAAACAAGTTTGATTCATAAAGAAGCGCAAACACGACCATCGTTGCTTTCCCATTTTGTCCACAAGTTTGATCCATATGGAAATCTCACATGTCACCTACAAAGAGCATGTTGAGATGTTTGAGCTCTATAAGAATTTCCATCTTCATTGTGATTACTTCGTATCACTCGATATGTTATGAAGGTTGATTTGGGTTGAGGGCGTTTGGGGAGGGGAGCTATGTTCGGGGAGTTGGGGGAGGTGAGGGGGGTGCAGGGGGGTGGGAGGGGGGTGGGGAGGTTGGGCAATACCTAGATAATGCTAGGACTCTTTCGAATCCTTACTTAGTTGTCACAAAATTGTGTGATAAACAAGTATAGTTTGTATTAGTGTCCTAACGAGATTTATGGATGATCTCATGGCTCTAACTCAATCGGAGCACATTTGGTTTTTAAAGTAGTCGGAGCTGGATCAGAGTGCCACCTTTTTTAATATCAGTCAAACCGGAAGTGAGATAGACGATAGAATCACATGGCTCTAGACTCAATCGTGCACATTTGGTATTTAGTATTTGGAGGATGGAGCAGAGTGCCACCTTTTTAATATCGTCTAACTCGGAGTGAGAGAGACGATAGAAATGCGTTAATCTCTGTGAGAAATGAAACAAGAATCCTTTGAGGGATCTTGAGTGGCTAGGAAGGGTTGTGTAGCGTATCACTGGGTCCATGATACTTGTCTTCAATGTCAGCAATCAACCATGTGATTCTGATAGCATATGTAGTGACCCGGTTTCTGCCTAATGTCAAAGGAGGGCTGCTTTCTTTTCACCCTTTATCTTAACATTTCTTTTTCATTCTTCAACCCCTTCAGTGCTTACCGAGACTTCATTACTAGTACCTTGTTGGGTGTGTTCCAGTACTAGCTCCATCTCAGTTCATACTATTCCTTTATTCTCACATTACTCCTTTTGTAATCATACCTAAGGACTTCTACACTAACTAGTGGATTGTCCCTGGGTAGATCCCTCTGGCTCTGGCGGGATCATGGGAACATGTACCTAACCTTACCATCCTTATAACTCCGATAAAGTAAATACAGGGTCAGTCTTTTGGTACAGTTCACTTCGCCATAAAACTAATTGAAAAATCAATCAAGGTACTTGTGATATATATATCAAAGCCATTGTACCTTAATTGTTTTGATTATTTAGAAATGCTCCCCCTCAACAAGTGCGTCGGTAATCGAAATTACTTGGCACACGAAGGGAGGAGTACCTGCTTGAGTCTTAATAGATCACATTTTTATCAAATTTAATATTTAAATCACATTCGCTCCCCTGATCAAAAATTTCAAACCCTTTGAGATTTAGGATATCAATTGATTTAAATATGTTAGAAAATTTTGGGAGAAAATGTGGTCTGATTAAATACAAGCCGATATTAGAACCGATATATGCTCCCCCTCAATTAGTGAGGGAGTCTGTTAGTGTCAGGTATGATAGGTTGGAAAGATTTTGAATTTAATGAAAAATCCATACCCTGACACATAACGTACTATTGCTACACTATTATATAATGTACAAAGTTAATAATATATTACATATCATATTGACCTTTAAAATGGAATGGCGATATCATTCCATTCTTTGAAGAAGTCTGTAGTTAATAACACGAACACGTCCACCAACAAAGCATTCCAGATTCTGGTAGATCCTTCTCGTCTTCAGTCGCCTTTCAATTGCCGCTATGAACTCTTTGCTCCTTGTCACGTCCTTTTTAGTCCAGAATCGCGTATTCATACCCAGATTGAGTCGCTTAACCTTGAATTCCTTAACTCTGTAATCTAGTGCTTCCAAAATACGTGTTAACGTCCCATCACTGAACTTGTATATCTCATTGAACCTCATGATCTTTCGATCATTGTTGTTTACCGGGAACACTACTGCTCGAGGAGACCCAATGATGGTATAATCATGCTTGAACTCGCAGCCTGTTTCATCCCATCTTGGTTTAGTGAGGTTCAACTGTGTCTGGTAGCTTTCAATGCCTAGTTAAAAGTCTTCAACCCGCTGTTGAATCACCAAGTTTCGGGTCCATAGCTTGACAGCAGTAGATAGCATCCGTTTGTCTGAACCAGGAACATGATCGAGATGACCTTGCAGAAGAAGCAGATTTAGGTCTTTAAAATCACTGGGATACAGGTTCTTGAAATCTCTTTCCGCAATCATGTGTTCTTGGAAGTCAGCTCTTCGGAGGATAATTTCGCTCAAGTAGTCATACCCGTATCTTGAGTATGCTTTGATTTTGATGACACTAAGAATCTGCATGTGTGTTCTGACATCTTTTCTACGCGATGAAGAATCATGTCTGTCAATATAGAACTTCTGTCGATTAAACCACCTGTGAGAGATGCCATATTTTGCACTTATGTCATAAGTACACACATCATCAATCCATATTTATTCCGGCACTAGCAGTTCAAGCCCAAAGTCAGGATAACTAGCAGCCTTCATCTTGGAAATCGATAGTGCAGGATTGCTTCCCTTGCTGCCATATCTCAAATACTCCAAGTCTTTATTGAAGAAGAATTGTGGTTGAACAGTGACATGACCTGGAGGACCACCGAGAGGCAGTGGTTGGTTGACATCGATTCTGACTTGATCTCCTTCTAGATTTGTCCAGTCAATCTAATATGTGAATATCTTATGACACTCCTCCATCTGGAACTGAAGGTGAATGACATCTGGATAGAAGGCTTTAACAAATTCATAAGCATGCCCTTTAAAATCTGTTTGTGTAAGAGTGGTCTTATTCACTTGTCGGCAGTACCATTTCATGAAAGTCGTCATGTCTCCAGTCTTTGCAAGTAATGAGTTCTCAGCAGGGGTTTCATAAGTTGAAACCAACGTAGACGCCCAGTTGTTCTCAATATCTGATACATTAGAAGAAGGAATGGTCTAAGCAGGTTCAGAAGTCGCAGGTCTTTGCTCTTCAGGTAGTGGTTTCCACTAGTCTTGTCTTGAGTCAGCCTTTGGTAGGTGATCATTCCCGGAGTTTTCATCATCAGACAAATGTACCTGCTCGTCGGGGATGGAATCATCTTGCATTAGAGAATCTGTAGGAGATAACTCTTGAGCTGCCATAAAATTAGCTGACTCGAATCTAGTGTCAGATGTAGTCCAAGCCATGGATTGATATGTGGAGGCCGCAGGCTTAAACGAGCTTGGAGCCTCACTGCCGGCTTGCTGACCAGATCCTGATGCACTAGTAGATGAAGGAGGAGGAGGTGGTGGCAACTAAGAGGATCTCGATGTTCCTGAAATAACTGGAGCACCAAATGCACTTGCTGGAGGAGGTGGAGGTGGTGGCGAAGAAAGTAGAGACCCAGAAGGAGTTCCTGGAGCTGCACGCTTCTTTCTTTTCTTCTTGTGAGCTTCCTCCTGATCAGCTAGACATTGATTTGAATAATCTAGCTCCAATGACTTCTGCAGAGCCTCATACAAGTCATTGTGAGCCTCATGAGCCTTGTAGGAGTTGTCTTCAAACATCCGTTGTTGAAGTATTTCTTTCATATCAACGGTGGGCAGATCCCTAAATTGAGCTCGAAGTGGAGCTTGCATTGCCCAGTCTACTGCATCAGTGACTATCTCATCAACTGCTTGGCTCACCTTGTGGGGAATATTGAGATTCTCTAAGTTGTACAGTCGGGTCTCTTATTTGTCCAACCTTTCCTCCAGGGCAAAGTTGTTTTGTATCAGATCCGCCATATGTTGTTCTAGCTCACCTATGTGACTTACTAGGATCGGATCTGCGATGCTTTGTCATGGTTGAGGAGGTGATGAAAGAGATGTTTTTGTTGTGATTATTGAGGTTGTTGTTGTTGATGTTGGTAGTGGAGAGTCGGATTGCATCGTCGTGAGATCAATAACAGAAGTGGTCATTGGGGGAATCGAGGAAGTGTCTTGATGAATGGGGACTGAAACCATTGACTGAACCTTTGTTTCAACATTCTTTTTCCCTGATTCTTCTTTATGTGGCTTCTCCATGAAAAACTGATCAATGAAGCTAAGATCTTTATCAAGGTTTTACAAAGAATACAGGGTTCCCGTGGAGCTTGCAGGTCCTTCTAGAATCACCTGATCTTCAGTTGGCAGTTTGAGATTCTCCTGAACATTTGGGTAAGCAGTTATGGTAAACTCCTCATCCATTTGATTTGGTTTTTGCTAAGATGAAGCATCAGTGGCCTCTAAGTCCATGTGTTCACGGTTTGGTCCAGCATGAACCACATGACTTGGTTGAGGTTGAGACTATGCAACATCACCAGGGTTTGATCCAGCCCGACCTTCATTTTATTCACCAGGGTTTGGTTCAACCTGGCCTTCATTTTGATCTCCAGCATTGATCCTAAGCACTTCCTCATCTAATTCCATTTCACTGTCAGTTAGAGCTAGTTTCACATCCAAGGAAGGAGATTCAGCATTTCTAGAGGGTTTAGTGGGCATAGGAGTGCGCCTCTGAAAGACATATTGATCTACAGGGCTCTTCTTGCGCCTTTAAAAGATAAATTAATCTATAGGGCTCTTCTTCGTTAGAGTCTGAAGGGTGAGTAGATCGTGAGCAGCTTGTTCATTAATGACTTTCTCTTTTCCCTTTCCTTGTACCTCTGGAAGCGGTTGATATTTCCCAGAGTCAGGCTCCCTCTAATTCCAACGGACAAGCTGGTCCCTGTGGTTCGTACTGTTGTTCAATTTAGAATTAGTTCCCAGGCCCGTGAAGATCTGCTTCTTCATCAGTATGGGCAGGTTCCTCAACAGGAACACCTTCATCACTAGGCTCATCAACCAACTTGAGTGGACTTTTTGGCTTGCGTCTTTTTCCCACTAGTCCACCCTTTGATCTTTTTGCTGGTGAGGGTTCATCAGGAGTTTCCTTAACCAGTTTTCGTTTCTTCTCTGAGACCGCTTTTGATGGTTGAGTAGGTGTTGGTTTGGGTTTAGGTGGTTGAGTAGCGGTGGGCTTTGGTGCCTTGTCACCAGCGGGTTTAGTAACCTTAGCTGCCTTGGGTTTAGTGACCTTGGTAGCATCAGAAGACTCTGTTGCTCCTCCTTCCTCAGCCTTGCCACGTTTTGCATCTAGAAATTATTGATACTTGGCAACATGCTCTTGGTAGTTTCCGTAGTAGGGTGCTCCTTTAATTTCATCGATGAGTAGAGCATTAGGTATTGGCATGCCAAATATTTCTCTACTATCCTTTCCAACAAACCTAAGAGTGTTTAGCATGCTTTCCTCATGTGAGTAGTGAAGAGGCGAACCAGTCCTTTGGTGAATGTTGTACTTGGTTCTCAGATGATGGATGATCAGTTTTGTGAACTTGATACTTGGAATGAGCAGATGAGCGGTCTTCTTCTTTCCACGTACAGCTGTAGCTAAATTCTTCCTGTCAGTGAGAAACGTATGTATGGATTAAACAAACTCTTCCCAAATCCTTTCAGCATAATCTATGTTGGAGCGATGAATGATACCCTAAAGTATCTGAAGCACTAGATGTCTTGGCCTATCATATCCAGCAGTTTTGCCTGTAAGGCACATGTTGATCATAGACAAGATGCCTCTCCATGGTTGATAGAGCGCATTAACAGACATAGCAGAAACATTTCTAAGCATACTGGGGTATCCCAGAGTGTTGACATATTCAATAACTATATCACTAGAAGGCGGAGCCACAAAAGGATTGTTGTCATTGGTTGGAGTGATATTAAGTGCATCTCTGAGAAGATCTTTGTGAAGATTGAACCATTGCTCATCCAACTGACAAATGTACAACCTAGTACATGTGTTAAAACACATGGTGTCCCAAAACTGCTGAATGTAGATAGCAAGAATCGTAGAGGATGCCGTGAAGGCCCTGAAGAAGTTGGTGTTCTTTAGTAAGGCTACAACAATCGGGAAGATAGGATTCCTTTGAGGCTTGTGTACATCGAGTATGCAGTTACTCTTGCCAATGGGCACCCACTTGCTTAACGACAATATCTGATCATCCGTTTTGGTCAGTGGTGGACAGCAGGAGCTTGTTCTACGAGAGCATCATTCGCAGGAATGTTCAAGTCATCCATAATATCTGCATAAATAAATCCAATAGCAGGACATACATACAATATATGATGTTAGATGGGAGCAATTGCTCAAAGGGATGTCAACCTTGGAATAAATTAACCTAAAGATATTTGATAAATCACTAAACCAATCTAATGACAACTCACTAGATGATTCAAATAATGATCCTCAACTCACTACAAATAACTCTCTAGAACATACTAATAGAAACACTTAACTCGCTACCAAATTGGAAAATTTTGAAATAGAGGGTTAAATATTATAATTAATAAAAACTTTACTAACTCGCTAGGGGGTAGCGAGTTGCCTGCACACAATTAAATAAGATAGGATATTCAACTCGCTAACGACAACTCGCTATGAATATTCTTATTAAAATACTTAACTCTCTAGAAATTTTGGAAAAATTAAAATAGCGGATTGCATTTTAATATTATTACAAATCTTCCTCAACTCGCTACCGAGTAGCGAGTTGCCTGTTCATAATAAAATAATCATAAAGTGACTAACTCGCTAACACGCATTACAACTCGCTAACAAGCAACAACATTAATTCGCTACCAAGAAAAATCACTTAACTCGCTACTTAGCACACATAGAACTCGCTAAAACCTAAAATCACTTATACGAGCGAACACGATCCTGGAAACATATGATTTATGCTTACACAACATCATCAAACATTTTGCAACATTCACAAACAATAACCAACAACAAACACCTAATTTTTGACCATAAAAGACAAACTTAGACACGAAAATCATCAATACCATAAATTAATGAAAGGGGATACAATTTAAGCACAAACGAGGCATCCTTGGTATATTAACACCCTAACCCAGCAATAAAAACAGCATTCCAAGCATGTTTCAAGATTTAGATGATGGAAACTTAGTCTAACACATTGATTAATGACCATTCATTGTGATTTAGACTACCATGTTTTAGATTAATGATGTTTACACTATATAGAACATAAAACAAGAAGTACCTTGGCACAAGAAGTCACAGAAATCACAAATCAATCAAGTTTCAACGTAGCGAGTTGCGGGTAAAGGTTTTTGAGAGAAAAAGTTTGATTGAGTGTTTTGAAAGTTGACCAACAGTAACTCGCTGACACCTTAAATACTATTGCAAGATTCACATATTGGCAGTTTTGGTCCCTACACTTTCAAAGTTCATAACTTTGAGGTATAATGTATGAATAAGGCTAGGACAAGTATCAGAATAGGTACAAATGGTCCTTATAGTTTCACATAAGTCCCTAAACTCACGAATTGTTGACAAGTTGGCCTATTTGAGTTAAAATAACTTTGACTCCCTTCATATTGAAACCTCGTTTAATACAAAGAACCTTTTACCAGATAAATGAAAAATGCCCTTTAGATATCATAAATTTGAAAACACTCTCCCCCTCAATCAATGACCCATTTTCTATTGAAAGAGTTGTAGTCGTTGATTGAGTGTCAAATTTTGAGAAATTCAAGTCTGATTAATTTTCAAACAACACTTTTCCACCGTGGGTAACACAAATAATTTTCTGAAGAATCATAGACGAAAAATCATTTGGTTAAAGAAAGAAGACTTCTCTTCTATAACAAGAAATAATGCACTAAAACATACATTAAATCGGAGTTGCATGGATATAAAGTAATCCATGCCCGGGAGAACTTAATCACCCGTTGTTAGGAACAGCCGTCTTTTTGGCGACGCGCTTTCCTCATTTTGAAAAGCGGGTTGCAGTCTGAAATAACTGCAAGCCATAAAGACATGTTTTGAAAAGTTTGAACTTCCGTTCGAGCTTCATTTAAAAACCCGTGTCATTATTGAATGACATTTCTAGGTCCGTAAATGTTATCGATAAACAGAAGACATGTCTTGAAAAACTATTTTTGGAATTTTCTATTTTCTGATTTTTATGGTTTTTGTAGGTTTTATATTTTTGTATTTTCTTTTTAGATTTAGGCTATATGCATATTTACATAGGATATAGGAGGACCATCATTTATTCCTCTTTTCCTTCCTGAAAACGTTTAAGGGTTTTTGGAGACATACTCTTCATACCAAGTTGCAGGAGTAGAAATTCGAACCGCTCCCTTGATAATGCTTTGGTGAATATGTCCGCGGGTTGATAATTCATCGTCATGAAGTACAACTAAACTATGCCTTTCTCAACTTGCTCTCGTATAAAATAGTGTTGTATGTCATTGTGCTTGGATCGGGAGTGCTGGATATTATCGCAGCAGAGATCAATGGCACTACGATTGTCATAATATAGGGGAATCTTATTGAGGACAAAGTCGTAGTCTATAAGCTGTGATCTCATCCAAAGTATCTGAGTACAACATCCGGACATGGAAATGTATTCAGCCTCTGTAGTTGAGATCGCAGTGCTCTTCTGTTTCTTTGATGACCAACTGACTAATTTATCTCCAAGGAAGTGAGCACTTCCGGACGTACTTCTTCGTGTGTCTTGACAACCTGCATTGTCCGCATTTGCATAGGCAGTTAGTGCCATAGCGGTGTCTTTCGGATACCAAAGACCTCAATTAATGGTTCCTTTGAGATACCAAAAGACCTGTTTAAGAGCTTCATGGTGCTTTTTGGTAGGCGATGCCTGATACCTAGCACACATGCATAGAGCGAATACAAGGTCGGGTCTGCTGGCAATGAGATACATTAGGGAGCCGACCATACTACGAAAGAGATTCTGGTCAATTGGAATCCCTAAGGGGTCCTTGTCCAGTTTAAGTCGATCCACCATTGGTGTATCAACATGGTCACAGGAATCCATCCTAAATTTCTTTAATATTTCAAGAGAAAATTTTGATTGATTAATAGAAATGCCTCTGGGATTTTGAGAAACTTATAATCCTAGAAAAAAAAGACATTTGTCCCATCATTGACATTTGAAATTTAAAACTCATCTCATTGGAAAATATGTCACACTCTTTAGGTTCGGTCGAGGCAAATATGATATCATCTACATATATTTGAACAAGAAGAATAGGTTTGCCTGTTTTCCGAGTGAATAATGTCAGATCTACTGCACCCTTAGAAAAGTTGTTGTCCAGAATAAATCATGACAAGGTATCATACCACGCCCGAGGAGCTTGCTTTAAACCGTACAAAGCCTTCTTTAGATGATAAACATGTGTCGGGTGGTCTAGATCAACGAACCCCTCTGGTTGACTAACATAGACTTCTTCCTTCAACTCGCTATTAAGGAATGTTGTCTTGACATCTATTTGATAGATGGTCATGTTTTTACTGGCGGCATTGGCGATGAAGATTTGAATAGCCTCGAATGTGCAACCAGTGCAAATGATTCCTCAAAATCAATACCCTCCTCTTGTCAATATCCCTTGGCTACTAACCGAGCCTTGTTCTTCAGAACATCATCATACTCATCAAGTTTAACTTTCTAAATCCACTTGAGAGCTATAATAATGACACAATATGGTTGAGGTACTAATTCCGATACTTGAAGCTGATCAAATTGGTGAATCTTATCTTGCATAGCTTGAAACCAGCAATCTTCAGTTATTACAGATTTGAAGTTCCTAGGCTCGAGTTTTGACAGTACAAAGTTCTACAAGCACCACAAGGCATCAGTTGCAAGTTGTTTTATGGTGGATACCGGATGAGATAGATTGCTATAATATTATCCAGTGGGTGATCTTTGCTCTATTTCCTAAGATGATAAAGTGTTTGAGTGACATAAGGAGATTCTGCTAAACTAAGATCCCCGGATGATGATGCTTCAGAACTAGGTTCTGGAGCAAACACGTTTACGAAGGGATCATTATC
Organism: Tanacetum coccineum; assembly: GCA_026074375.1. Taxonomy (NCBI): domain Eukaryota; kingdom Viridiplantae; phylum Streptophyta; class Magnoliopsida; order Asterales; family Asteraceae; genus Tanacetum; species Tanacetum coccineum. The sequence continues at coordinate 38,274 of BQNB010037606.1, forward strand.
AACAGTAGGAAAAGGATTGTCTTCCTTGATGGTAGATTCAGCTGCAACGCCTTAATGTAAACTTGGAGAGTGTAATGTCAAAGATGACGGTGAATGACTTAAAGAAGGTGCATCTTGATCAATGGTAGTAGATGAAGGTGTACTGGCTGAAGTGACTGAAACTAAAACTGCTGGAGCAGGAGAGACCGGTCTTTTAACATGAGTAGGTTCCAGGTATTCATCAAACATTGGTTGGAATAAAATCTCCAGTTCTTTATTTGTGGGGGGGTACATAAGGTGCTGGAGGAACCGGATTTGGTATTAGTCCTGAACTTATCTGTCCAGGCGTCAGAAAAGTAGGAGCGGGTCTTGTACATAGTTGCACAGGAGCCATTTGCTCAGTCAGCTCATCGAATTGAACGTGAATAGATTCCATAATACGTCAGGTTCTTTTGTTGTAGATTCTATACCCTTTCCTGCTCGGTGCATAAGCAACAAATATTCTAATATCAGCTGTTGGTTGTAATTTTCCAAGATCTTCACTGTCATTTGTAGGGTAACAAAGAGCACCAAAGACACGAAAAAAAGTAAGATCAGGTTCTTATCATGCACCAGCTCATATGGGATTTTGTTATGAAGAGTGTGAATGAGGGATTGGTTTTAGGTGTAACAAGCAGTAGCCACAGCTTCTGCCCATAGAAACATCAGAACCTTGGAAAATATCAGCATTGTCCTAGCGGTATTTACAAGAGTACAGTTATGTTTTTCGACAACGTCATTTTGCTGTGGAGTCCTTGGAACTGTCTTTTGGTGAAAAATGCCGACACGTTCATAATATGCAGTCAAATCTTTATTGACAAATTCTATGCCATTATCGATACAGATGTATCTAATAGTTTTGTTGAGACCGACTTGTATTTGCTTTAGAAATTTGATGACGACCTCTGGGGTTTCATCTTTTGATCTCAAAAACTTAACCCAAGTAAACCGAGAATAATCATCAACGATGACTAAGATGTATTTCTTCCCATTAATTGTTTGCACTCGCATCGGTCCACATAAATCCATATGAAGGGTATTAAGAACTTCCAAGTTGGTGTTTTTAGTTTTCGGTTTGTGGGTATGTTTTTTGCTTTTTCCTAGTTGACACGCGGAGTAGAGATGATCTTTCTCAAACTTCAATCTAGGTAAGCCTCGTACTAAATCCTTTCTTGCAAGGTCATTGATGGTATCGAAGTTCAAGTGGTTTAAACGCCAATGCCACAACCAAGATTTGTTCTTAGAGGCTTTGGACAACAAGCAAATTGGAGAGGACTTCATCATGTCTTCAACCTTGATAGTATACAAATTAGAACCATGAGAGCCTTTAATTAATTCAACACCATTCGTATCCCGAACGTAGCAAGAATGCTTCCTGAATGCAACTTCCAAATCAGAGTCATAAAATTGTCCGACAGAAAACAAATTGTGACCTAGTCCTTCCACATAGCATACTGTGGAAATTACACTATCACCAATCACGTAATATCCATAACCCATGATAGCACCAAAATGGTCATTCCTGAATCTAACTGTCCCAATGAACTTATTCACAAAATTCTTGAGCCGTGAGCGATACCCCGTCATATGTTTTGAACAGCCTGAGTCCAAATACCAAAGGACGATCTGTACGACCTGCATTTGAAAATAGACGAAGATGGAGAGTTTAGAAATTCGGATCCCCAATTTTGGTTGGGTTCCTGTTGGTTAGCACAAGTAATGGCATGATTCTCGGTTTGCTTAGCAGATACTACTTTGGGTTTAGTGAGCCTAGTTAAAGGGCAGTACATGCGTCCTGATTCTCTTTGCTTAGGCAGTATGCTCTTTTGGTTTTAGTGAGCCAAGTTAAAGGGCACTGTGATCTCCCTAAATAGATAACTGCCCGTTGGGGCACCGTCCAATCTATGACTAAAAAAAACCATAATAACACAAACAATTCTACAAATACAAAACAAAAAAAATAAAAAAAAAGAATAGGGGAAAATAAAGACACTAGAAAGACACTTTCGCTGTGGGTTTCCATACTTGCCTAACTTGCCTTAGGTTTTCCAAACTTGCTTAACTTCGCGCTACAACAATATGAATATTATTATAATGAGGGGGAAGCCCTTAACATACACTGCAAATAATCAACCACACACACCACACACATCATGATTTACAGAAATTAAACATTTGGTTACATGTTTGGCAAACAAAATGAGAATTCGAATTAATTAAGTAACGCTCTAGAGCTACTATTAGAATCCCACACAATTCGTGGTTCATAAGTTAAATACTTATTCCTAGAGTTCTTCCTCTCTTTCTTCTTGTTGACTCCTTTACTGGCGAGATCCTATTTTTCTCGATATAGCTCCCTAGGCTGTGATCCGCTAGCATTGGTGCAACAGTTTACATCCTCGTAGAAGGAGGCACAGGACACTATGGTCTCTGAGTGTTCATTGTCTCCTAACATGTTTTGTGTGTGTTACCATTTTGACCGTTCTACACATGTTCTTCAAAAGTACTTAGAACTTGCATTTTTATTTTTTTTTTCCTAAAAATAAAGGTGGTAGCCTTAGCATGCTTTTTAATCTCGTTGGTTCTAAATAGTCTGTTTTGGACTAATAGTGCCAATCCGCTATAATCTTGAGTTCCTGAGAGTGTTAGTGTAACGGCAAGCAACTAAACAATTCGATACTATCTAAGAGGTCTTTCACCTATAGCTTCCTCTACTATTTCACGAGGGTTTGTTACACTCCTCCTTAAGGAAGCCTGACGGATAATCTAGATGACCTTCCCTATTATTCCGGTTGCGATGGGGAAATCGTTCAACATCTATATCATTCTTGCACCTGGTTGCAACGAAACTATTTGGTTTTCATGATCCTTGAGATGACACTTTTCATTTCTTAACATCTGTATTTGTGAGGTCTTTCAAATTCTCATTTTCCAGTTCTGTCAAGCGGGCCAGTTCGTCTGTTCTGATATCTTATACGCTTATTCATAATAAAATCAAAATAATTTTTGTAATGCTGCTTAATTTTTTCATTTTCTGCCCTAAAAAGCTCATTTTGTTCTTGAAGAACAGTGACCTTTTCAGTTAATTGAGTGATCTGCACAATCTAAGTGCCCTGAATAGCAAAGTGTAACGAATCAGCTTACTACTGAGTCTCGTACAAGTGACGAGACTTCTGCGTATTTTTCAATTTGTCGATAACGTTGTCCTTCCTGCGCGAGTGAAGTGGAAGCTTTCATTTTTCTGATTACACAATAGACTGAATTCAAAATCAGGAGGTCTCTACATATGTGGGTGGAGGTGGTTGTTTCCCTTCAAAATTCTTTCTTTAAGGTTTTGAATACTTTAACTGCATGATTTGAGATGATTCACCTCAAAGATTGGAAAATCGTTTTACGAATTCATTGTCGTATTATCTTTATGATACTTATCCCTAACATTAAATAGCTCTGCTCAAGTCCCAGACAACAAGGCTTCAACAATACTGTGTGGGCATCATGCATTTATGTAAATCTAGATACATTAAGCCAGAATTTGTTGCAACATAAACACTTCTTTGGACAAGCATCGGCAATTAAAGTATCAGTCTGCAATAAGTTTTTTTCGCTCATATTCATCACGGTTTCCTCTCGACAACACTTCTTCTGTCGTCAACTTCAGCCTTCTCAATTACTTCAAAAATGTGAAGTTTTCATTTCTTTAAGATCCTATTTTTCTTGGTATTGCTCCTAGGCTGTGATTCGCTAGCATTGGTGCAACAGTTTACTCCTGTATAAGGAGGCACAGGGACATTAGTCTTCTAAATGTTCAGTTGCTCTACATGTTTGTGTGTGTTACTATTTAACATTTTACATTGGTCTATAAAAGTAACTTGCCTTTTCCTAGTTAAAGGGGTAGCAACATGCTTTTTATCTTGTAGTTCCTGAGAGTGTTTGGTGTAAAGGCAAGCAGATACAAGTGATCTATCTAATGGTCTTTCAACCTTAGCTACCTCTACTATCTCGTGAAGGGTTTCTACACTTTCTTTAAGATGTTTGAGATAATGTATATGAACTTCCCTGTTATTCCTATTGTGAGGAGGAATCGGTTCAACATCTATACTATACCTACCAGGTGCAAGAACTCTTGGTTTTACAGACTCTATAGTGTTGCATTTCAGATTTTCATGTATTTGGGCTTTCAGATTCTCATTTTCAGTTAGCATGGCCATTGTCTATTCTATATGCTTAGCATGCGTGATCTTAATAGAATCGTACAATTCCTTGTAATGATGTTTAACTTTTTCATTCTCTACCCTAAAAAGCTCATTTTGTTCTTGAAGAACGGTAACTTTTTTAGTTAACTGAGTGATCTAAAAATCTAAGGTCCCGAAATCAAGAATACGGTCTGCTTCACTACGGGTCTCTTTCAATTGAGAGATTTGCGTTCTCAATTTTTTGATAGCGTTGTCCTTTCCTTGAATGGAAGATTTCATTTTTCCGATTACAAAGACTGAGTCAAAATCAGGAGTATCTCGAGCGGGTGGAGATGGGTTGTTTCCAAAACTTTCTTTAAGGTTTTGATACTTTAACTGTAAATTTAAGTGATTAACCTCAAGATTGGAAAAACATTTTACTAATTCAGTATGATCATCTTTTTGAACCTTATCTCGTAATTTAGAAAGCTCTGCTTCAAGTTCCAGACAACGTGTTTGAACAATGGTGTGGGCTTCATGCATTTCAGTAAATCTAGATACAGTAAGCTCAGAATTCGTTGCAATATAAAACACTTCTTTGGACAAGCAATCAGCAATTAAATTATCATTTGCAATAAGAAGATTTTTCCGCTCAATCTCATCATGCTTCCTATTTACAACATTTTGGTCAACTTCAGCTTCCAACTCTTCAAAAATGTCTTTCATTTCTTTAATTTCTTTAGTTAAAGCCTTTTGAATTCCCTCAAAATGTTCTTTAAGTGTTTTGAAAAATGGAATGACCTCGGTGAGATAACATTCCTTGGTTTGTTCAAAACCCCTTTCCCCTTCAGTGAGCCCAGTTGGTGTAATTCTCTTTTTATAGGTTTTTTCAAATTCCGAAAAGAGTTGTATGAGTGTAAAAATATTAATTTTCACTTGACTCTTTGTTGGAAGCACCCTAGGGACAAGCGTTGCAGGTGTATTTGGCGGATACACCATCAACGCTTTGATTGGTCTTGAGGCGATGGTCTGCTTTTTGAGAGCTTCTTCTTTCATCTTTGATGTGTCTTGTGACCCATATATTTTGCTCAGGGGTCAGAATTGCTTCTGTTGGTGTGAAGGTCGCTTAAATATTCCTCTTCGAGTAATCACGGCAGTGCGCAATCTTAACTTATGAGTCACACACTCAGGGTCTTTCATTTTCCTCCTAGTGATTTTAGCTATCTTAGGTAACCTCTGTGTGGGCACTAAAGCCGAGACATGTTGTTTTTTGTTAAGTTCAGATAACCTGTTATATAGAGCAGACTGAACCTTGGTGTGCACGGGTGAGGGCATAACGGGTTCTTGTAGAATATAGCAACTTCTTCTGTCCATTTATTAATAGGGCTTTGATTTACACAACATGTGAACTGTTTGAAGAGACTGGTCTTATTTGTATAATTTATCCTCGACCTTTTCTTTTAAAGCTTTCATGTCTAAAAATTCTTCAAGGTATTTGTTTTCTTTCTGTTTAAAATCCTTTTTCAAAGACGTAATTTCTTCTACCATTGACTTGTTATGGTTGATGGTAGCTTCCTTAATATCACGGTCAGTGATAACTATTCTTAATTGTTCATCAATCTTTTGTTCTCTTTTCGTTAATTTAAACCTGGCTCGTCTTTTATACAGTTCAACTTGTTCCTTATATGTTGCAAACTTAGCAGTTAATGAATTATCAAATACTGTGTTTCATGTTGTGTTAGAGATAGATTGGGCATGCGGTTCATGCATATCATTAAATATCATCATGTATGCATCATTTGGAATAGAAGATACGTTACTTTGTATAACTGGCATTGCGTTGTCCTTTACATACTGATCATACAGAATCATACTAGTATGTACAATTAGCATGTGAATCAACAACGTAGTTTGGTTGTACATCGTAATGCATCTCGTGTCAAGATGTTCACAAACAGCATCCTGATAGTGATCATCGTCGTGTACCTCAGATAGAATGTCTGAATCATAAGACGGACCAGCTTCATCATAAACAGGATCTGCGGATGATAGATTAGCCATGATCATAGTTTGTGTCGTGGGAGCCTCATCAACATCAGAATCAAAAGCATCACACTCATCAACTTAAAACACATTATCCACATTGAATGCTAAGTCCTAAACAGGTTTCTCATCTACATCTTCATCAATAGCGTTGTCTTGTCCACCTGCAATAAACAATAACTGCTCTCCATCTAATTCTACCCCGTTCTTCTGAGCTTGCATCAGCAACATCTTATCTTTAAAGTATTCAGAGTTCTGTGGACACATAGGTTGAGTATGGTTCCTTGCTATGTGGCCTATACTGTTGCAGTTGTAGCACTTAACCTGCCTTGCTTGACCTGGATTAGCATTCCCAACTATGTTCTGTGCTCCCTCATAACCAGATGCACCTGCACCCCGTGCATCGTTCCCCTGTCCTTTATTCTGTCGACCCTGAACATTCTGTACAACAACCCTGCCGTCTTGAACTGTGGCTTGATTCCTTAGGTTAGATGAAGTTCTGAGTTGATTGTTTGTTTGAGGAAGGTACGTTTTGTATGATTGGGTAAGTAGGGCAAGTGTGTTGGTTAAATTCTTAATTAAGTTGTCCGATGGAGAGAGTCCTGAATCAAGTTGAGGGTTGTCAGCAAAGTGTGGTGGAACATATGTGGATGGCGGAGCTGTAGATGATTGTGAATAGTACTGTTGGTGTGAGACATTAGACATCAAAGCAAGAGGATCCACAGTGTGTTAAGTGAATCAATCCAACATCATTTTGTTCTCATTGGCATGTGCCACGTGTTGCTTTGGATAAGCATACAACTGATCATAGTTGGAGTCCCTCAATCCTTTGTTCAGTTTCACTGCTGTTACAAATCGACCCCATTCAGGCAACATGTTGTTCACAAACTATGAGTTCAACTACATTTTGGACATGGTCATCTTGATGTTCCGCGTGTCATTGATGAGTTTGGCAAAACGGACATAGTAGTCGTGAATGGTTTCTCCTTTGTTCTGACGGATGTGTTAAAAGTCATCATACAGTTGTGATTCTCGTTCTTCTTTGGTTAATTCCGAACCTTCTAGGAGCATCTTCACATTGTCCCATATGTCCTTTGCATCAGTGTAATGATTGATGAGAGTGTAGATGTCCTTTGGTAACCCTTAAAGTAGGATGTTTGTTGCCCGAATGTCAGTGTTGTACCTTTCCTTATCTTCAGGTGAGAGGTCAGAATAGACTCGAGGTCGTTCTGGACCTAGATGTAGGGCACCTTCAGTACCTTCAGCAAGTGTTTCCCAAAAAGTTCCCATCTGAAATGGTCCTTCATCAATCGACTTTAGGATATTCACACCATTCTCTTTACCTCGACAATACAGACGAATGCGTTGTTGCCATGATGCAAAGTCAGTCCTATCAAGCATAGGTGGTCGGGTATCAGAACCGGCACATTGGATGTCTTCCGAAAGATTAGCCATCGTAATTGATTGTGAAATGATTAAGTTGATCGAACAATGATTAGTGATTGTATGTTAAAAGTGGTGATTGATTGTTTGAAATGGTGAATTGTTGTTCAGGTTTGTTAGGATTACAGGTTGAAATTAATCAATTTGAAGAATTTAGTCCAAAAGTCCACAACTCGCTGCCTTGTAACTCGCTGGAAGAGACTTGACAACTCGCTGGAAGGAAATTGAATGGACAGAGTTCCTGTTCACAAGTCGCTAGAAAGATTGTCTTCAACTGACCTGTAACTCGCTATAAGTAACTCGCTGGAAGAGAGATGACAACTCGCTAGCAAGAAATTAAACTGACAGAGTTCCTGTTCATAACTCGCTAGAAAATTGTCGTCAATTAACCTGTAACTCGCTATAAGTAACTCGCTGGAAGAGAGATGATAACTCGCTAGCAAGAAATTAAACTGACAAAATTCCTGTTCATAACTCGCTAGAAAATTGTCTTCAATTAACCTGTAGCTCGCTAGTCTTCAACTCGCTATTCATCAACTTACTACCTGCAAGAATGGTTAACTCGCTGCCTAACTCGCTACCTGCACAAGAAGACAAGTCGCTGACACAGTACTTTCTGACACACAATGTACTAATATGACAACTCGCTAGTACAGTAACCTAACTCGCTGGAATGAAAAATTTGGTTTTTCACCTAAAAACACCTAAAAATCACCCTTTTGAATGTTTTTGCCTAGTTTCTTTTGAACAACTTGGTACTAGAAGGCTATAGCAACTATAAAAACATAAACTCTAACATCACAAACGTCAAGATCAAAGAAAACCAAGAACAAGACTATTAACCTTCAAAAACAAAACTTTTGATCAAAATTAACCAAGAAAACGCACACACAATCTAGCTAATCATCCCATGTGCTCTAATACCAATTGTAGAATATTGGAAATCATAACACAATCTAATGGCTAGTGGATTAGCCAAGTTCTAGAGAGAGAAAGTGAGAGAGAACTTTCTAGTGAGAGAAAATAAACTTGTATTATGTAAATGACTAACCCACCTCTTCCATGGCATGGAAGAGGCTTATATAGTTACAATAAAACCGGCCATAAGGCCTAGGTAGTGAGCTTACACATTGGGTTTAATACCCGGCCCATTACCGAATGTTATACATTAACTACTTAACTACGAGCAACAATAAAAGGTAAAATACATGGGGTGACCGAGTCTTTTTCTAATATCTAACAGGACCTCTTGGCATTATATCTCTTCGATTGATTATTATCTCATCACTTGCTTAAGGTGAGTTCATAGCCCCAAGTTTTACTACTTTTACTTTACTATTTTGGGGTGAGAAACATTGCTTGCTTTTAAACTATGGACACAGTTATTTTACGTTGCCTTTTCCTGATTACGTGTTGCCTAAGTTGCGAATAGACCATTAATGCTTGAACTATCATGAACCGTTAATTTCTTGACCGACTGGCTGGTTAAGTAAGCGCGAGTGTTATAAATAGATCTATTGGGACTAATTAACCCTATCCGGGTGAGTAGCGCTCACTACCCACGGGGCTCCTGATAAACGGATATATACCATGTCGAATTTCACTAGGTGATCTTGGTCAGATACATCTAGGGCAGTTAATTTCTTGATTGGCATATTATATGCTTCATTTAATTGAGCTTCGGTGTCATGAGCTTAGCGCAACAGTAAATATTTTTTATTGTGGAGTTGTATCTGTTATAACTGTGAACTTGTGGTCCACTTTTAATACTAAACTCAAACCTATGAATTCACCAACTTTATGTTGACGTTTTAGTATATTTTTCTCAGGTGCTTAGTTGTGGATGTCTTTGCTTGCTTTATGGTGTTGCCTTGTGTTGGACCGATTTTCAAGAACTATTATCTACTGTTTTAACATCGTTGTCAAATTTCTAAAACCTTTTATTCGATTTCGCATATTATCTTGAACCTATGTAAAACCTTAACTATTTTATTTAATGCAACAATGTTGGATTTTTAAACGTACCCTTAGAGGTCGTTCTTTGTATCTTGTGTGATGTATATTATGACGTCACCCCTCCGGAAACGTATTCCGTCCGGACCCTGTTCGGGAGTGTGACATCCTTCCTAATTTGTCTCCTCTCTCCCACAACATTTTCTTCACGATGATTGATGAGAAAAAAAGAATGCACGTATCCTTTATTCATTTGGTTTTGACAATAGCCATTTTAAGCATGTAGGTGTATGAAAATGTTAACATGAGTACAAGCTAGCGAGATATGTAAACTGGAATTTACATTCTGTCAAGTAGTTTTTTGCGGGCCGCAAAAAAACTACGGTTTTATGTTAGAATTGTTAAAAAAATACCATATTATCTTTAAATATTTTGAATGTACTCATTTTTTTAAATAAATTTTGAAAATGCTATGATCAAACAAAAAACTCAGTAGAAAAGATAATCATTTGTAAGTGTTTTGATCAAACATGCTAGTTATAATTTGCATGGTTATTCTTCAAAAAAGAAACAAGTTAGTACTAAAAGGTACGATTTAAGTTGGAAAGTCTAACCAAATAACTTATTTTTGTGATTCACTCTCCTCCTTAAATAAAATTTATTTATCTAGTTTTTGAATAGTCTTTTATAAAATGACTAGACGGGACCGAATTCACAAACCGACCTGAAGAGTATCGGCCGGATCAGAGAAAACGTATTTCGGTCCCGTTCTCGGTCCATCCTTTTCATCATACTCGGTCGTGTCTGGTTTTTCACAAAACCCGTTAATATGCTTTGTTGTACGGACCGACCGATTAACTGGACTGAACAAGTTTCGATCCTGTCGTTGGTCCGGTGTTTGGGTCAAAGGTGTTTCACTGAGATGAGATGTTTAGAAACTATTTCATTTTTGGTTTTAATGTGCTTAATTCATACGCTATATAAAACCCAAAAATAGCATCAACTATTTTATTCTTTGGTTCTATATCTGATTAACTCTTTATTAATGCTCCAAGTCACAAAAGGTCACAACATCTAGAGTGGTAAGAACACAAAGAAAATCAAACAATATTTTACTTGTTCAAAATATTGTCGATTGTCACTGCAAGAAAAAGGAGAACAGGTGACGTACTTTTCCCCAGCGACATTTGTCGCTGGGGAATATGCACTAAACGACAAAAATAGATCCTACGTGGCACCAATTCTCGTAGAAAATTTAGTCAAAATATTCTGACATTTTCCCCGGCGACATGTCGCCGGGGATAAGTTCGTTAAATTTTGGCCAAATTTTTCTACCAAAAACATGGCAGGAATTTTTCCCGGTTACTTTTCCCCAGCGACATGTCGCTGGGGATTCATTTGTTTATTAAAAAAAAGATAACTAGTGTTA
>BQNB010037607.1:0-49329 GCA_026074375.1 Tanacetum coccineum
CAAGATTAAAATATGTTAGTGATCAAGAGATTTAGAGAGAGAAAGAAGGATTTAGTGAGAGAAAGAGAACTGAACCATTCGTGATAAGAGGTGTGAAAATCTGCAGAGAATAGTGTAGTATTTATAGCCAGCAAATGGCAACGTCTCCTGGTGGGGGTCCCAAATATATCTGGGGGCCGTCCTGCTTATCAGGGGGCTACCCCTAGGTAGACACTCCTATTTTTGTCTTTTAGTGGGGAATGTTGAAACTGGTATAGAGCCTTCTGTTTTGGGGGGAAAAACCAGTTTCAAAATTTTAGAATTAAATAAAACATTTCTTTTATTACTAAAAATATTTTGTATATTTTTAGTTTTGTAAAAATTCTTTTGTAGAAATGTAATTTATTGATCACTAATCATGTTTAATGATTTGTTTATTCATACCTTAAGTGATTTTTGTTGAAATGGAAATTTACGATTAATAACACGTAAAAATTTATTTTTATCGTGGACGTTTTTACATTTTGTCATCTTCAAAACGTAGAGGAGTCGAAAAATATAAATAACGTTTTTAGGCATTATTTGTATTATCATATTTCGCTTCGAAACCCCTTTATGTCAAGCATTCAAGGAGTTTAACTATCTTTCTCAAGTCGATGTTGACGTGCTAACTAAAGATATACCTGGATTTAAAACATATGAAGAGTACAAGGATGATTGGATCTATTAGTGGAATGATGGAATACCAAGGGTAAATGAGAAGCCATGGACTGAAGATGGAGAATAGACCAAACCCCTTGGTAATATCCGTCATGAATGCAATCCACTTCGCTTCACAAATGGGACAGCTATATGGCCTACTTATAATTGGAAAGAGGACATATATTGCAACACTGAGACTTACCTGGATTCATTCATGAAGGAAATTCAATTCACTATGAAGATTATGAATGGTACGATACGATCGAAGATAGTGAATTAAAGGAGGAAGCTTTGATTAATAAAAAGATCTTGGATGAATGTGATGGAAGAATTAATTGACGATAAGTGGGATCATGATTTGCCCATTGATGAATGGAAAGATTTTGAGCACACTACTTACATTAAAACAGATGTCTCTTCTAATCGAACGACCTACAATAAAGTTTATTAAATAGTTATGGATCATAATGATACTCAAGGGAAACAAGGATGGTTTGATGAACACGAGCTTATGGGATAGAACAATGATGACATCGGGTATTTAGAAGACTACTTGATTCAAAAGACCCTCCTTACTATGTTAACGAAGAAGAAGAAAGATCCAAGGAGAGAAGATGCAAGTTACTTAGAGTTCCCTATGTGAAACCACTGACATGAAAAATAAAGAAGTTCAAGGTAATTAAATATTCATTCGGTCCAGCGAAGGAATATGTCGCAATCACAGAATATGAATATGACATTTGGGTCTGAACCAAAGAAAAGTTTCTCATCTCTACCAATATATATTCCACAAGAAGAACGAAGGATGGTTCATTTCACGTTCCAAGTAAAAATCCGAAGACAGGTCTAACTTAAAGACTTTGCTGTAAACAAATGTGCTTGTCGAGAGACAACCCAGAATATAATTTTCAATTTATATCGAGTCTGTCTTCCTAGACTGTCAATATGGCGTATCCAACCTCAATGGATACGACGTATTGATTATCTGGACGTATCCAGTCTTTACTTTTATGCATTTTAAACTTTATTGTCAGTTCAGACAATACGACGTATTCATTAAATGAATACAGCGTATTTGACATCTGACCCGTACTTAGGATTTTTATTACAAGTCTCAATATGGCGTATCCTGGTTTATGGATACGGCGTATCGACTTACTGTACCGTTTTAGGTTTTTATTTTGTTTTCTAACCAACCGAATACACGGAGATAGTATTTGCACTTGTTTTCTTATGATTTTATACAAGAACCTTCTAGACGAATCAATAAATTTTGGTGGAATGTTTATTTTCTGGAATCAACGTGTGTTGTAGTCATGCTAGTATCCAGACGCATTTACAACACACAGTATTGCTTATAAACGCAACATGGTGGATCATACCGAGCAAATAGCAGGGGGGTTTCTTGTTCTAATTCTTTTAATTTCCTGTTTTTAATGTTATATTTATACAACGAGGTCGTTGTATATCTTAAGTGGGGGGAGGAGAATCACAACACTTACTTGTCCTTATTTTTACAAATAATATGCCTAATTAATACTAAATTTAAATTTTTTTAGCATATTTTTGTGAAATTATTAGTTGCATGACCCCGAACACATAACCCTTGTTAGGTATTGTGAGGATTTAGCCTTATCCGTTTTATAATTTTTACCCAAATTCCACAAAAATATAAGTGTGCCAGTGACTATAGTAAACTTTAGAACTTGGCTTGATATATCTATTCGAGACCACAATAATAAGCACTATTTTTAATAGATGGAGTGACATTTTTAAACTGATAAATTTGTAGGTATACACCAAAAAGCCTTTACATGTTGTGATATTAACTAACTACACTGGTTAGTTAACCCCCATATAAACCTTTTTGTTTATTCTCATCATAAGAGTAAGATACCCCTAGAAAAACCTGTTGAGCCATTCCTTTCATTTTCTTACACCACCAAAATTTTGTTTCGTTACACCTTTACACCTTAGCCTAACCTATAAGATTAAGTACTTAATCGGTTTCTAGTTTCTTTTGTGTAAAGTATTGTACTTCATGTGTCACAATGCATATTTTCTATCTTTAGTTAGGTCAGGAAATAGCACAATGCAATGGGAAAATGTGAAAGTAGTAGTTTTTTATTCTTAGTGTGTTTACTACTTTCGCTAGTATGATCAGAAATAGAATCCAGATTCATCGTATTCGTGAAGTGGTGAAATTTTACACCGTAGTTCATTTTTTTCAGTATTAGTTATCAAAAAAATTGAAAAAACAGAAAAATACAAAAAAAGAATGAGTAAAAAAGGGTGAGATTTGTGAGATAATCGGTTTGTCTAAGCTTAACCGATTTAATTATATATGATGATCAATTATTCGTTGGTACGTGTTATAAACCAACGATGTAAATTTATGTTGTTATTTCTAGTTGGTCGCAATTATAAACCAACTATGTATTTTCATGTATAAAGTGGCAGATATCGCCACTAATGTTGTATAGTATGTATATTATGGATGATTAGGAGTTGACCATTACGGGAACGCCAACTAAGGTAGTATTTGTTGATCTATGATCAAGACACTTATGAGTTTGTGATTTAGTGTCTTTTTCAAGGGGATGGTCAGGAAAGTAATTAGCAACACTGTTCCTTATTTGTTTTGACTTAATCTATTTATTTTGTTTTTTTTATTTAGCAACAATTATATATTTCCCATACCCTAATCCCTAACCTTCGGTATTACTCGAATGAGGATGTGAGCAATATTGGTGATTTTTTCCGCCTTGTTGGTGTATTACTATTGGTAAAGGATTAGAAGATTCCATACCTTATATTATTCTTCATCCTAACCTTTGGTTTTATTTGAATAGGGATCTAAGCAATCATGTATGTCTATTCCATCATTATGGATGTGTATGTATGGTTTTGTTACCTTTTCTGGATTATTGGTATCGATAGAGATTGGAAAGAATGATCAACCCTTAAACCTTAACCCAATTTACCTTTTTACACTTGTTGCTCCTTAGCTTTAGTGGTGGATATGTGTATCCTTGCCAAGCTTATGATAGAATACTCATCATGACCGTGCAATTGAGCGAATTATTTACATGTTACCACATAGATTAGTTGAGTGATTTGAGTGATTTCATCTTCCTACTTCATGAGGTGTTTGGTTATGTGCTAGTAATTAAACGAAAATTTGTTTAAATAAAAAATCCTACACTTTGGTTGGGATGCATTTTCATAAGTTTTCTAAAGTCTACCTGATGACAAATAGGATTCAAGTGGGGGCATATTTGATGACATCAAATAATGTCACTTTTATAGCATTATTTATCCCAACAAAATTACTCGTTCTATATTATTTTATGCATGAATTGGTACTTAATTTTTTACATTAGTTATTTACAGTAAATATCGAGCAATTGGTGAAGTTTAACTAAAAGGCGCGCATTTTGGAGCTTAAACGAAGAAATCAAGAATCTGCTGTTCTGACAACCAGTACGCTGTATCCATCAAGGAAGATACGGCGTATCTGCGCCTGAATTCACATGAAACCACGAAGATTTGAATAGTAATACGCCGTATCCAGAAGAAGACATGCGCCGTATTCACGGCTAACTCAAGAATATTATGGAATATATTATTCATGGAGCCCACTCTAAGAAAACTCCAATACGCCGTATTGAACTCCTTCAATACTGTGTATTGACCAAATTCCAGAGGCTATAAATACCAAACCCTAAATACAAATTTAGTGTGCAATTTTTATACCGAAGACTAAGAGAAAGGCAGTAACCAACAAGTTCGTTTTTAGAAGAAAAGAGGAGAAACAAAGGTCTTGCAATGCCCTTCCATCCGTAGGAAACCCTTGTAAATTCTTATACTCTTAATATACGTTCGATTGTTGGTATCATTCATTAACTTGGTTAGGTTACCTTAATGTGTATGTATATCAAACATGTATTCTTTAGAATGGCTATTGGCTAATACCTTTAGGTATTAGCCATGTTTATGATAATTTAATGATTGGTTTATGTTTATTCTGTTTGCATCTTGTAAATTATGTGTTGTCTTATGTTTACCAATTTATACTCGCTTATGTGCTTAAGTATGCGACCTGTCATTCAACTAGGTCTAGAAAGCGGACCAAGTGGACTAGATACCTGGATAGATCTCCATATTGCGATTTATATATCTAGAGTAATATGATCACAAGTGACGTGTTGTCTTTACTTCTGGTTTAGTGAACAAGTTAGATTAGCAGGTGACCTAGGATCAACAAGTGACGTTCTGATTCCTTGAGTAAAAATTTGGACAAGTGGACTACTAGTATATAAAAAGCCATTCAGTAGTAAGTTAGTAAAGTCTTGTTGAGCTAGGATTCAATAATATCACCATTATTGTCTCCTAAGATTTATAAACAACCGCGAAGAGGTTTATGCAGATTTGGTTTATTGTGACACAATTGCCAAGTCTATGTCTTAGGAAGAAGTACCGCCTAAATCTAGGAATGATATATCAACAATGAAACATGACAATCATTGCACTTATAAACTAAAACCAACATTAGTTTAGAATAAACATGGTTAATACGTTTTCCTTACATAAGGCTTAACCGCTTCTCTATCATGAAACTATCAAGTTGCGTGTGTTATTCGCCCTATCTCAGTCTAGGTAAACCCAACCTTGTGCTAGTCTCTCAGGCTGAAAACCCCCTTTTACCATTAGTTTAGGTTTAACTTAGGTATTACTTAGAATAACTTAGGACTAACTTAGATAACTAAAATACAGATAATTAAGTATTAACGTTCTCACTCTTAGTGATCGACACCCTACTTACCAACGAATCTTCAACTGATCAGGTCAACTGGTCGTCGGTGTTGTTCTAGGTATAGTCAGCAAAATATAAATAGTAAAACTTGATAACAAATAATACCTACGCCTAACGACACATCACTCTAGTATAGAGGCAGAATACATTGTTTTATCTGGATGTTGTGCTCCAATCCTATGGATGAGATCACAACAGACAGATTATGGATTAAAATTCAACAAAATCCCTCTATACTGTGATAACAAGTGTGCTATTGCTCTTTGCTGTAACAACGTCCAACAATCAAGATCCAAGCACATCGATGTCAGATATCACTTTATCAAAGAGCAAGTGGAAAATGGTGTGGTTGAGCTCTACTTCGTCAGGACAGAATATCATTTAACAGACATCTTCACCAAAGCATTGACACGGGAAGATAATAAAAAAATATAAAAACAAAAACAACAAATAGAAAATTAAAAAATCTAAAAATCCAAAAATATGTTTTATTTCATGACATGTCTTCTGGAATT
Source organism: Tanacetum coccineum (assembly GCA_026074375.1). Classification (NCBI taxonomy): domain Eukaryota; kingdom Viridiplantae; phylum Streptophyta; class Magnoliopsida; order Asterales; family Asteraceae; genus Tanacetum; species Tanacetum coccineum. The sequence continues at coordinate 6,013 of BQNB010037607.1, forward strand.
GATAATATTTATGGCTTAGAAATGTCATTCAATAATGACACAAAACTGTAAATAAAGTTCGAACAAAAGTTCTAAATGTTTTCAAAACATGTCATTGGTTTGCAGTTATTTCAGACTGCAACCCAGTTTTCATCTTACAGGCAAGTATATCGCAAAAAAAGATAACTTGACCTCTTAACGGGAATTCAGTTTCTCGAGCATTACCTACTTCATGATCATGTAAAGGCTTGTGTATACTTTGCTACACAACCTGGGCTGTCTCATAAAATGAGTGAACGTGTCAGTGCATTTATTTTTCAAAATAAGAGAAATCTTATTTTTTGTTGGTGTTGTCTTTCAAAAACAATAAGTGTCTCTTAGTTCTTTTAAATTAGAAAAAGATTTTCAAAGATAATTAGTCCACTCAAACAATAACTACAACTTTTTAAATAGAAAATGAGTCATTATTTGAAGGGAAGGAAGTGTTATCAAATAATTTTTTCAAAATGATCTTTCAAATAAATCACGGAATGAACAAAAAAAGGTTTTGAAAGTAACGAATAAATATTTAAAGAGGAGTTAATCTAATTCAACTCAAATGGGCTTTAGATGTTATTTGATTAAACCTTTAGGGACTTGAATGCAAAAGATGTGCTTATGCCTTAAGTGAGCAACTAGAGGGACTTAAGTTGTAATTATCCTAAGTTATTCATGCCTTAGGAAATTTTTAACAAAGAAAATGTAAGCAAAGTAAAACCACAGGGGTTGTTTCTGCCATTTTTGCAAACTCTCAAAACAATATACCAAAGGGGCTGAATATGAGATTTATTTGCCAAAATTTCAAAAAGTTTTTATCTCTTTCTCTCTATATTTTGCCGCAATATTTTTTCCAAGCATCAACGATTGTTTTCAAGCATTAAGGTAAAATACAAAGTTGTTTCTTGTCACCTGATCATCTCTCGTACAAAAGGAATTAGTCTAATTCCCACATAATCACTCGAAAATCTTTAAAAACCTAATTAGGGTTCGTGAGATCAAATGTGTGTTTTGGGGGAATTAACCATAGGGCTTATGTTTGTTTAGGGTTGATTAAGCTTAGGTTGAAACATTTTTGTTTGGGGTTAACTCATTAGTTAAAATCGAGTGATTCTTGATATGAAAATCAGGCGAAATAAGTAAGGTTGTTTATGTTTACATGGAACTATGTTATTTGTAAGTTTGAAGGACCCCTTGTACCTTAGAAACACAAATATGTGTTTAGGTTTCACTTTGTTTAGATTTCTAGAGTTCTTGACCGTGAAATATGACTCAAAAAAGTGTTTTGATACGTCTTAATGAATATGTCCCTCTTGTTGCTTGTATAAATGTTCCTAAGATTGCTTTTGTTAAGTTTTGTGCAAGTATTATCATGAATATGTAGGTTTAAGGTTAAAAGCTATCGAAATCTTTGAATATGCCTCGATATGCTCCTTAAGTGGTTAGAAATGATTGTAACTGCATGAGAACTGTTCGAAGATTTCTTGCTGTTGTTATTGAATGTGTTTGCATGATTTAAAACTTGATGCGTTTTTGTTTAAGTGTTAGATCATTCCACGGAATAAAAACTTGAATCCATCAAAATTTGAATGCTCTTCCTCGCGGAATACCTAATTTTTGGGCATTCGCGTGGAATATCAAGTTTTTTTGTCCCGCGAAATATCAGGTTTTTATTATCCCGCAGAATATTAGGTTTTTTATTATCTTGCGGAATACCAGGTTTTTATTAACCCACGGAATACCAAGATTTTGTTAAACCCGCGGAATACCAGTTGACTTGAAACCCGTGGAATACAAAGTCTTTATTTTCCAGCAAAATACAAGTAAATTGAGCGCGCGGAATATATATAAAATTTGATCCCATGAAATATATCATTTAACAGGTTTGACTTAAGTTGACGAGTTTGACACTTGACCTTAGGTTGACTGTTTGACCATTGGTTGATCATGGTCCAGTCAGTTGACTATTCTAGTTGACTTTTTGATCATTGACCATAGGTGACTTTCATTGATTGTGCTTTAACTCCGAGATTAAACACTTGAATCATAATCATCATCATATCAAACTAAATACGTCAATAAAACAATCAATCTGATCTGTGATATTTATATGTTTTGTATATAAATTAGATCGGACAATTCTTAGCAGAATCATGGATCAAGAAGAAATACAACAAGCTGCTCTTGATGAAGCATTGGTTTCTACTGCTGATCGAGTCAGGATTGGCTCTTGCAACATGAGAATTGATCCCAATAAGAAGCAAAAGGAAGCTACATATCAAATTATACTAGATACTCTCAAGCTATCCCCATGCTACAATGCATTCCTTATTAAAGCTGATGTTCCTCAAATCTATTTGCAGCAGTTCTGGTTCACCATCACCAAGAACAAGAATTTTTTTCTATACCAGTTTCAGTGAAATTGGTGTTGAACTGTTTCGTGAAATTCTTCGTATCACTCCAAGAGTTCCAAACAAGGAGTTCATTGCACCACCTCCTCATAATGCACTTGTCTCCTTCCTCAATGAACTGGGTTATAAGTGTTCTATGGATTTGGTCTCCAAAATATACATTGATCATATGTATCAGCCGTGGAGAACTTTCTCAACCATCATCAACAAATGCTTATCTGGGAAGACTTTAGGTATTGACAGGATTCGACAATCAAAAGTTCAAATCTTGTGAGGTATGGTCTACAAGAAGAACATTGACTATGCTGAGTTGATTTGGGAAGATATCCAATACCAGATTGATAACACACAAATAAGTGCAAAGAGAAGAAAAAATATGCCATATCCTAGATTTACCAAAGTCATCATTCATCATTTTCTTTCAATGCACAACTCTATTCCCAAGAGACATGGCTCGCTTATCAACACTATCAAGGATGATGGTGTTCTGGTAAAGTTAAAGTTCATTAGTAAGGGTGAAGATGATCAAAAGTAAGGAATGTTAATTCTAGACTTGATGATGAATGATGAAATCAAGAACTCAGATTCCTATCTGATATACCTTGCCTTGTCTACCAACACCGAACCTCCTATGGTGGGCAAAGGTAAAGGCAAAGGTCTTATGGAAAAGAAGAAGGCTGATACACCTGCACCAAAGTGGAAGAAGAGTGATCCAAAGAAGAAAAGTTCAATTACAACTGAAGATAATATTCTCCCAGACCCTGATGAGGCTCTTAAGTTAGGAAAGTCTATCAGCTTAACTGAGGCAAAGAAACGAGATGAACAAAAAAGAGTTCATGACGCTCATGAATGTCTTGTTACTGAAAAGACAGCAAGTGATGAAGAGTATGATGAAACTAATGATGATGAAGAAGGTAGATTGATCCGACGAAGACCAACTAGTGTAGTAATTAGGAGACCAGTTCAAACTGTCTCAACAAAAGCAAAGTTGGATCAACCTCAGAAGGTTAAAGGTATTCAAATCTTATCTGAAGTTATACAGTTAGCTTCTGACATGCAGAAAGCAACTAAAGCCAGCAAGAAAGCCTACAAAATCCAACAAGATCCTAAAGGATCAAGTGAAGGATCTGGTGTTAATCCAGAGGTTCCCGATGAGCCAAAGGGCAGTTTTGCGGCTTATGATGATGATGATGACTAGGGTTCTGAAGGAGAGGTTGAGACACTTTTAAGTGATGAAGATAGAACCAAGTCTGATCGAGAGAAAGCTAAAAGTAAGAAAGTAGATGATGAAGTAGTTGATGAGGAACAAACTGCTGATGAGCATGATGATGAAGTGAAAGATAATGAAGTAGTTGTTAATGAAGAAACATCAGATGAAGAGGTAGCTGACGATGAGAAAGATAATAAAGAGATCACAGATACAAATAAAGCTGATGAAGAGATGGTTGATGCAGAAAAGATTAATGCTAAGAAAATAAAAAAGGAGAAAGTTGATGAAGAGCAAACTAGAGATGACCAAGCTGATAAAGATGATTAAGCTAAAGATGATCATGCTGAAGATAATAAAGCAAGGATCTTATTCATGTAATACAAAAGGAGAAGCCTGAATTACCACCGTCTAGCTCTAGTCTTCTATGCCATCTGACTAGGATAATCAATTCCCTAATGTTTCCTCTGACATTTCTCTAGTTGGCATTATTAAAGAAACTGCAGATACAGAGATAAATTCCATGATAGATGTTCCAGTCCAACAAGAAATCCCTCATGTTTAGCAAACTCCATTACTTGATGTACTTGTATTAGTGATACATGAACAGACAACATCACCACCAACAACAACAGAAGCTCAAGCTACTCCTGTAGCCGAAACTAATCCGTCTCTAACAGTCCTATAAAGACTTTCAGAACTAGAAAATAAAGTTGCAGAATTATCAAAAGTTGAGCATGTAGAAATCAATGAAGAATCTGTACAAGCCAATGTACTTAATGAAGTCAGAAATCAAATACCAAAATTCTTACCTAAAGTTATGTCTGAATTTGTTGAACCAAGATTGGAAAGAACTATTTGTGATAAGCTAAAAAAGAATCCTATAAATCTTGTCCAGTCTTCCTCTACACAAGCAGACTCTCTCTTAAAGCTAGAGCTAATGAAAGATACTCTTAGATAAGATGCTGAAGAGTGGATCCTTTCTTAATGATGACAAGCATCTAGACCTTTACAATGCTTTAATGAATTCAACGGTCTGGATGACGCAATTGAAAAGGGGGATCTTGATCCAGCTCATGTTCTTAAGCAGAAACGCGGCAACGACGAAGATTAAGTCCCTCCTACAAACACTGATAAGGATAAGAAAAGGAGAAGAAGAAAAGATGTTGAGCCATCAAAGAAATCATCAACATCTAAAGAGTCATCCAAAGGTAAAAGTCTACCAAAAACTTCTAAAACTAACAAATCTATGAATGGAAAAGAAACGGTTGAAGAACCTGTTCTAGAGGTGGCAATAGATGTGGAAGAACCTATTTTAGATGATGTGGTAAATGATGCTAATCAACCACAAGATGATGTTGATCCAAAGAAAGACAAGTCCATTTGGTTCAAGCAACCTCCTAGACTAGAAACTCCTGATGCAGAATGGAAAAAAGACCTAAATACTGATGATGGACCGGGATAGACTTGGTTTAATGATTTGGTAAATGCTGAGAAAGACCCACTCACCTTTGATGATCTGATGGATACTCCTATTGACTTCACTAATTTTGCTATAAACCGTCTCAAGAAAGACAAGATCATCAAAGTAGACTTAGTAGGACCTGTCTACAAGCTTCTCAAAGGAACCTGCAGAAGTAGCATTGAGCTAGAGTACAACATGGAACAATGCTATTTAGCTCTATCAGATCAACTTGATTAGGAAAATCCTGAAGGTGACAGATGCCCATATGACTTGAGCAAGCCACTACCTCTACAAGGCCCTCCGGTCACCTAACCATTCATGTCAATTTCTTTTTTAATAATGATCTTGAATATTTAAAGACAGGAAACATGAAAAGGAAATATTTTGCATCAATTACAAAGACAAAGGCTGCAAGGTACGACTTGGAAGGCATTGAAGATATGATTCCAAGACTGTGGAGTCCAGTCAAAGTGGCTTATGACAGGAATGTTGAACAGGGAATCTATCACTAGGGACCCAAACATCATTTTTTCTACAGATCACAAATCAATAAGATATCACGACATATAGTCTACTCCACGATGAAGATTCTAAGTGTGATCAGGGTAAAGGATGATAAACAATTTGGATATGGTTATTTGGAAAAGATAGTGGTAAGAAGAGCTGATAAGAAAGAATATACGTTCAAAGAAGGTGATTTTCCAAGACTACACCTGAATGATATTGAAGATATGCTTCTACTTCATGTTCAGAACAAGCTCTTCAACCTCCCTGGAAATGACATTGTTGATTTGGTAATTGCACTGTGCATGTTTACTCGAAGTCCCATCATTAAAAAAAGGGTCAAAGATGTACAACTTGGAGTAGAGAGTTATAAGAAAAAGCTCAACATCACCAAGCCACAAACCACATTTGATGGAATCTCATACAAAGAGACGTACACCACAATATATGATCCAAAGGGAGTTGTGTATCTGACAAGAGCAAACGAAAGAGACTGATGCGAGCTGATGAGCTTTACAAGTTTTGTGACAGAATGCTTAAGTCTTTTGGTAAGATTCTCCATGAAAGGCTGCTAAACTTTGTGTTGGGATATAACAAAGACATGTCAAAGAGAAAATAGACAGACAAGGATCAGACTCGGACACACATTATGGTGAAAAAGATTGACAACCTGCTGCTGGAGAGACGGATGATGCGGAGCCTAGAAGGATTGGTTGGTGGAAGGACTGTTGAGATGGACCACAGACTACTGATGTGGACAGTATGACTTTGTCATTCTCGGGTTTGCTCATTTAAGGTCTAGTCTCAAACTTTATCTTGTAAATATGTGAATATCTAGTGTAGGATTAATATATATATATATATGGTGTTCGAGTATAAATTTTCAAGAATTTTTCAATAAATTCAAAATCTTTCAAAATATGTACTCCACACTATATCATGCCCTCATAAATGGAGGGGGAGCTATAAAATTCTCCAAAATAAGCATGCTAATTATGAAATCATTTGTCTCCCCAAACAGTTTTGAATTATTTTAATCAATTGATATCCAAAATATCTAGGGATTGACAATTTTTGATAAGAAGAGAAAATGTGATTAAAATATGCAACTTAATAAATGTGATCATAAAGTCGCAAGTGATATCTCCTCCCTTCATGTGCAAAACAATCTTGAATATCGATGCCAATGCATAGGGGGGGCATTTGTGATTAATCAAACCATCAAAGTACAAATGTTTTGATTTATATCACAAGTACTTTGGTTGATTTTTCAAATTGGTTTTATGGTTCTGAGTACTATACCTAACAACCTAACTATTCAAGAAGGCGATGAAGTCATAAGGATGGTTGGGTTAGGTATAAGTCAAAAGATCTAACCAGAACAGGAGGGATCTACCCAAGGACATTCCACTAGATAGTATTAGAAGTCCTTAGGAATGTTGAGTTAGATTGAGAAATGGGAAAAATGTTGACTAATATCGAGCTAGCACTGGAACAATCACTACAAGGTGCCAGTTATGACGTCTTGGTAAGCATTGAAGGGATTGAAGAATAAAAAATAAATGTAAGGATAAAGGGTGTAAATAAAAAATCCCTCCATACACTTAGGCAGAAACCTGTCAATACATATGCTATCAGAATCACAATGATGATTGCTGGTATTGAAGATAGTCATCTTGGACCCAGGGATGCAATGCACAACCCTCCCTAGCCACTCAAGATCTCTCAAAAGATACTTCTTTCATTTCTCACGGAGATAAATACGTTATCTATCGACTTTCTCACTCTGAGTTAGTAGATATTGAAGAGGTGGCAGTCTGCTCCAACCTTTGATCACTAAAACCAAAACGCACTATTGAGTCTAGAGCCAAAAGGTATCATCAATAAATCTCATTAGGACACTATTCTAAAATATGCTTGTTGTTCATACACTGTGAAAACATGTGATATCTTAAGAGTCTTACGCATTATCCTTGTGATCTTGCTAGAACATCAGAGTGATACTTCACAGTATTTACAGTGACGATGGAAATCCTTCCAGTGCCAAAATCAAACAAGCACTGCGATAGGTGACTTGTGCGATCCTATACGGATCAAACTTGTGACAACTAGATATCGATTTTGGTCCAGTTTATGAATTGACGACTCAATCGATAAAATAACTAACCAATTCACTCTTATCATGCTGTCTGCTTTGAGATGTTCCGGTAATGGGAACATGCAAGTATGGTGAATCTAATTCAATCTGTGTTAGAGGATCCAATACTTTAAGCTAAAAATCCTATCAAGGAGGTTCTTCCAACTTGAACCTACCTGATCACAGGTCAGTCTTTACTGAACCAAAGGTTATCGCTACCTATATTCGATGAATGTCAAAGCCATATTCGTCCATAACTGTGCTTATTACTAACCATTAATTACAGGTTATAAAATGGTGGTGGTTCCTTAGTCCAACTGAGTCAGATTCACAAACCACATGCTCATACTCAAGAAATGAAGTTTCAAGTAATCAAGAAAGCACAAGACAAAGACTTTCGCTACTCTGATGATTTACCTTTCTCCTTAAAGACATAAAGTGTTCAAGAAAAAGATTATTGATGTGCTGTCGTGTAGGTTATATTTATTGATTACCAAGTTTTAAATTTATATTTAGTCGACTTATCCTAAAACAACACTTTAACGGGTAATGTACCAGATTAGATGGCGTTTCGTGGTAAGTAGGGTGTCGAACACTAAGAGTGAGGATGTTAACCTTATATTCTATCAGTATTTTAGTTAATCTAATTAGACTAGTTAATTCTAATTACTTGTTAAACCTATGCTAAACCTAGTTCTAACGATAAGGGGGGGTGTCAACCTGAGAGACTGGCATAGGTTTTATGGTGACAATAATCAATTTAATACACAATAAGCATGCAAGAAGACAATTAGAGGATAAAAGAGCGATACAAGCCAAATGATAGAAAACTGTATTAGCCATATTAAATCCGATTAAATGCTAGTTTGTTTGTTTAGTGCAATGACTGCTTATCTCGAGGCGGCATATCATTCTTAAGACTTAGGCGGGACATCATCCTAAGACCTAGACACATTGAATCTTGTCATAATTAACGCATCCGCATAAAGCATCCTTTTAGTTTAATTATAATCTATCTTAGGGATTAAAGCAATGGTGATCTTGTTAAACCCTAGCCCATCGGGACTTTACCCACTTTCTGCTTGACGGTATCTTATATATCGGTAGTCCACTATTCAAGTCTTTACCAATGATTAAGAACGTACTTGTTGATCAAAGGGTCACCTACCAGGCCAACTAAGCTCACTAATCTAAATGCAAAGATAGAACATTATTTGTGATCCTATTGGTCTAGGTATATAAAACATGATATGGAAAGCTATCCCAGTATCTAGATCACTTGGTCAGTCTTACTAGACCCAGTTGAATGTTAGGTCGCATATTCAAACACATAGACAAGTATTAGGTGATAAACATAATTAAACAATCAATAATAAATTAAGCAATCGAGATTAAACAAACCAAACATTATATCTTCATTAAGCATAACTATTGTAATTATACAAGTGTGATCAATTAACCAAGGTAAACTAAATATTTTACCAAACGATACCAAAAGTTAAATGATTACAAGAGTATAGGAATTACACAGTGTCTTCTATGGAATCGTAATCAATGCTTGACCATGGTTGCTCTTCTTCTCTTTAGAAAATCGACTTTTATGTTTATGGTATAGAGAATATGATTTTGCACTTTGAAAACTCATTTTTGAGTCATACGCCATATTGAGTAAGGTCAATACGGTGTATTGGGGTAAATTTCTTAAAGTGAATGCTACGTTCACAATCAATCAGTTATATCTTTCCTCAGTTACATTTAATGCAAGATCTTTGATTGTTTGACTAGCTGGATATGGCGTATGTAGTTAGCATGATACGCCGTATTGGGAATTGATCATACGCGTTTTCTTGTGAAGTCTAGACGCTGATATGCCGTATCTTCTTTGCAGGATACATCGTATTGAGTCAGAAATAAGCAATCTTCAAATATCATCGTTTAAGCTCCAAAATGTGCACCTTTTAGCTTGTCTTCACAATACACTTCATAATTACCCGCAATTAACAACTTTAAGCAATTATATAACAATTTTTGCAATAATTATATAAATGTGGGTAATTTACTTGGGATAAATAATGGTATAAATGTAACGTTATTTGATGTCATCAAATATTCCCCACTTGAATCCTACTTGTCCTCAAGTAGACTTTATTAATTTATTGAAAATGTATCCCAACCAAAGTTAAGGATTTTTCCTTTAAGCATTTCTTTCGTTTAATCACCTGTACAAAACCAAGCACCTCCCAAAATATGGGAATGAAAACACTTAGATCACTCAACTAATCTAGGGTGTAACATTTAATAGGTACGCTCATTTGCTCGGTCGTGATTAGTTTTCTATCATCTGCTTGGCAAGGATACACATTTCCACCACTAGAGCTAAGGAGTAACAAGTCAAAAAGTAAATTGGGTTTTTATAGGCTTAATGGGTTGATCGTTCTAACAATCTTTCACCAAAAGTACCACACCAACAAGGCAGCTGAATCACACATACATGGCCGTAACGACGGAATAGACATGTATAATTCGATCACATCCTCATTCGAGTTTAACCAAGGGTTAGGACGAAGAATGATATAGGGTACGAATCTTCTAACTTTCACCAAAAGTAATAAACCAACAAGGTAGCTGAATCACGCATACATGGCCGTAACGATGGAATAGACATTAATGACTCGATCACATCCTTGTTCGAGTAAAACCTAAGGTTAATTGCTAGGAAAGGGAAGTAAATTGTTGTTAAATAAAATTCACAAAACAAATAGATTAAGCCTAAACAAATAATGTATATAGTTGCTAGTAACTTTCCCGACTGTTCCCTGATAAAGACTTAGAAATATATACAAACGTCTCGATCATAGTATGACAAAGACAACCTAAGTTGGTGTTCCCATAACGGTCAACTTCCCAATCATCCTAACTTATACATACGTTTACAAGGCAAGTGATGATATCGATAACTTTATACAAAACTATACATCGTTGACCTTTACAAAGTATCAACGAATAATCGATCCTTCTAAGTAATTTATCGGTTTAAGTTTAATGAACTGACTATCAATCTTTCCTTCTCTTTTTTGAAGCGATTCTCTATTTTTCCATTTTTTTAAACATAACAATACGAATCTTGGTGTCATTTCACCGCCTTCACCATCATAATTCATCCGGATAATTTTTCTTTAAACACTTCATCTTTAGACACGAAACATAATTGCGAAAGTAGCAAAATACACGAGCTACAAACTTTTACATTCCCATTGCATTGTGCAATTTCCCGACCTAACCAGAGATAGAAAATTTCACTTTGACACAGGAACTAAAAAACTTTACACAAAAGAAACTAGCAACTTTGATTAAATAGGATTAATCTACAGGGTAGGCTAAGGTGTAAAGGTGCAACGAAATAAACATTTTGGTGTGAAAAAGACAGGAATGGCTCAAAAGGTTTTTCTAGAGGTATCTTACTCTTATAGTTAAAGTAAGCAAAGGGTTATACGGGGGTTAACTAACCAGTGCAGTTAGTTAATAACACAACATATAGGCTTTTTGGTGTATTTGATGTGTATTTTATTTTAAAAGATATTTTTACCAAGTTTTAAATTTATAAAACTCGATATACATGACAACGCACTAACGGGCAGAGAACCCGATCGTGGGTAGTATAGAATGGTAAATCCGAGGTCGTCCCAAGAGCTTAGTTGTAATTAGTTTTAATTTGAAATGTCACGTTTAGAAAATGGTTTTTTTTATTTGAATTGAAAGGAATTAAAAATAACAATAAAATTAAATACTAAAAATAAAAGAGTTGGCGATATCAAGAGAGAAAACGTGTTAACATAGTTACTTCATTACTACTGTTATGAAAATGTTTTCCTGTGCAATGTTAAACTATGGTTTCATTAGTGGTTTCTAAGGTCGATAGACTTAAATAAGCATATATAGTCTATCATATACTTCCTGCGATTCTGACTCAGTCCAAATTGTATAGTAGGTATGATATCCAGGTTGCAGTGATTAATCCCAACTATTCCCAAAACTGATCTAATAACCTATACAGATTATATTTCACACATTGAATTTTATTTTTCACACATTGAATTTCACACATTATATTTCACACATTGAATTTCCCAAAACAAGAATGAAAAATGAAGGACTTAAAGGAAAAGGACCTAAATTGACAATAAGAGATTCTTCAAGCTGGTGGAGTATATTCTACAAAAGATAGAAGATATCAAAAGATACTAAAAGATATGCTCAAGAAGAATAAAGATAAAGATTAAAAGATTTAGTTTCCTTATTGTATTTATTATCTTCCTTTGTAAGTCATGATCTCTCCCTATATAAAGAGATCATAGGCATATTGTTTTAGGTACACAGAAAAATATAGTCGACTAGTAAAGGGGGGTGTGTGTTCTAGGCGTGAGTTCTCTAATGTAGACGCCTATGGTTTAGTTGGTTTAGCCTCAAGGTAATCAAGGTTCTCCTTGATCCCTGTTACAGTTCATTGATGTAACCGTATTGTTCTGATCAAATAATATTGGGGCTTGGAATGTTTGGTAAAACCTTGTTATGATAATATTGATTTGTTAGATATTAGAAAAAGACTCGGTCACCCAATGTATTTTACTGTTCATTATAGCTCGTAGTTTAATAGGTAAACGTATGACTTTCAGTATTGAACCGGGTACTAATACCCGGTGAATTGTAAGAACTATAAATACCTCTTCCAACTTTGGAAGAGGTAAGCATCTATTCATTTTACACACACTCTTTAGTGTGTTTTCCTTAGTTTCTCTTAACCATTCTCTCTCTAACTGTCTCTCTCTAGATATCTCTAGATCTATACATGTTTGTGTGAATTCGGGATCCTACAATTGGTACCAGAGCCTAAGTGGATTCGTGATTGATTCGTGTGGTTCATTAAGCTCAAATTCGTGGCTTATTTTGGCTCAAAAAGGCCACGGCTCAGATTTGATTTTGGGCTTATTTGTTTGTTAATCTTGATCTTCTCTTGTTCTACATATAAAAAAGGTTAGATTGTAACAATTTCGTGTGTTATACAAGCTCCAAGTTTGAAATTTAAGCAAATAAAGTTTGGTGTTCTAAGTGGAGAGTTGCTTTGTTTTTAAGGAATCACAAGGAAATACATGTTAATGTATGTTTTGTCTTCATATGCCCACTTAGTATTGCATGTTAAAGCTTAGTTTCGTGGCTAGAAAGATCATAAGGCTTGATTTTGTTCAATTCGTCCTTGTGTTCTTCGTGGAGGGTTGGTTAAAATATTATTGTTCTAGGCAGCGGTTTGACAAGATAGGGGATAAGATCCATAATTTTAAGAAACATGTCAAAGGGGAGTTGATTATTTTAATCAATAAAAACAGGCGGCGATTTGACAAAACAGTGGCGAGTTGCTTGTTTATTGGTAGCGAGTTGACAGGTAAAGGCGAGTTAAATATTATATTGAGCAAATACAAACGTTACTCTGCCTAAATTCAAAACACAAGGCGAGTTGATTAAAATAAACTAGGCGGCGAGTTAAGAAAATAGACGGCGAGTTGCCAATTATGGCAGCGGTTTGCTAAGAATAGAACACGCGGCGGTTTGTTCAATTAACACAGCGGTTTGATTATTTTAATACACGGCGAGTTGGTCTACTTCAGCAGCGGTTTGCTCTTTTAATATTAGGCAGCGGTTTGAGTATTATATTGGCGGCGAGTTGTTCAAGGTGGCAGCGGTTTGATTAAAATATAGGAGGCGGTTTGATTAAAAAAAATTATGGCAGACGACACCCCTTTTAGCGACACTTTTTGGCGGAAAAATTAAGTAATTTGTAATCTTTTTTCTATAGCATTTTTAACTTATTTTTACATCAAATTCAAATTTTGGTAATCGGGTAAAAAAAATTTCGGTCGACACCTTTTTAGCGACACTTTTTGGCGGGAAAAATTAAATAAAATATAATTTTTTCTTTAGCCTTTTTAGCTTATTTTTACACCAAATTTAGATTTTGGTAATAGGGTAAAATTTATTTTTTTTCATAATCCAACTGCGCCAAATTTCAAACAAATCAACAAACCAAATACCACAACCAAGTACTTCAAAGATAATCAAACCACAACAAACAAACCTAAATCACAAACAATTATTCATTCACGGTTTTCTATTGATTTTGTAAAATCCCGTTAATCTTTTATCGGTTTTAATCATAGACTTGTAAAATCCCGTGAACGTTAATTGCATTTAAAACCACAACATCAATCACATTATCTACTTAAGATCCTTAATTTTATTTCACACATCGAATTTCAATGGAATCTTCTAATTCTAATTTAAAAGAGAGAGAGCTTCAACTGACGCAACGGCTCGCAAAACAAAGGCACTCCAACTGCATGACATGGTTTGAACAACTCGAGACACATCTTCATGATCTCTATCTCCTTAATTCGCCTTATGCTGTTGATGCATTTAAACCAGCATTTCGCTCATTCTTTGGTGAAGAGCATCAGACTTTCAAATTGAAGATGTTTCATAATCTGGATCAGTTAAGGCTACAACTTGAAAGAGAGAATCTTCATGGGGTTAATGCAAAGACTTGTCTTCAAGCACTCAGAACACAGTTCAAGGAATTTCTTGCCTCAAAAGGGGTAAATGCAACGGATCTTCTGAATCAAGGTTGGCAACAAGACTTCGAAGACTTCACGCGCTGTGAACCTAGTGCGTACAGACGTGAGTTACTCGAGAACCTGGATACACTTGAAGCGGTCATTCATAGAGTTGTAAATACATATGGTGTATTACGCATGAAAGAAAATGAAGTTAATGCACTAAAGGAGAATGGAAGTCAGTTGCATGATGAAATACTTCATGAGCATCAAATTAAGTCAAGTGTCAAGATGCAGTCTCAAGATATTCAGATCAATCCAGTTCAAGCAATGGATGACAGCTTGATTGTATCAAAATCAGAAAAACCAGAATGCAGATTGCTCACTCAAAATAGAAAGAAGCAAGGGATTCTAACTCACATCATAGGAATTTGATTTCATGGCTGTTTGCAGGTGCTTTTGAGGAACTGAGAGAAGCAAATGCGATCTGCTGTTTAGAGAATAATTATGCCCGCAAGTCTATCGAATCGAGGTCTCAGATGACAATGCTCCCGTTTAAGACTCAGACGGTTCAGCTGATAGGTACACAACTATTGATAATTGCTAACTTTGATATTGAGATATTTATTATGTTTACTCAAAGAGGAGCAGTTTACTGAGCTACTCGAACCCCATTCTGTACCACACCAGAACAATAGAATGAGAGTAGGTTATTTCTGATATCTTGAGGGTGGAACAGGAGAGGGGAACAGTAGTATCCACATCCTGCAAATGTTGAGGAAACAGTGCTTACTTTCGAATCAGTATATTATAATTTGCACTTGAAGTTGAAAAAGGTCAAATCGGTAAATCGGAGGGAAAAATGAAAGGAAACAAATGCTTGATTTGGATTTGAGCTTGCTAGATTTAAAAATTCAGAAAAGTGTTTCTGAAAAATTAGTCAAGAAAAATATGACAAACTTGAATGATGTTATCAAAAGTCGGTTTAATCAAGAACAATGTTTTACAAAAAGTTAAATGCTCTTCATTTAAGTTCCGGGTGTAAACAAATAACGACTTTGATTGAGGGGAAATTTCAAATTTAAGTAAACAGCTTTCAACGGAAAAATCAACTGTTTCTCCTTTCTTGGAAGAAAAAGTAAAAGTTGTTGTCTGATTTCAAATACAGCGAAGACTGCTTATTGATAAACAATATTCAACTTGAGACATAAGATTATGGAAGTTAGATAATATTTGGTTTTTTTTAAAAAGGGTGTCAATCGATTCAAACGATGCACATGCTTTCACCTAAGCCAGACTCGTTTTACCACACCGAACAGAAAATGGCTTTAGGTTATCAAAATCCTTTTTATCTTAAAGCGAAAGCTCAGCGGAAAACAACAATGTTTGTATAATGGCAAAGTGTTACTGAAAGCAAGATCCTCCGTTGTGCATGATTCGGGAATGGAGTGAGCACTGCAGCTTGGCTCAAGAGAGTGCCAAAAAAATATGAAAACAACGGAACAAATGAAATAAAACGGCAAACTATACAAAGATTAATCTTCTTTCGGGTGATGTTTGGTTTTTTCAAACGGACCCAAGTCTCAAGGAAGTGTGTATTTTGTAAATACTTCCAAATAGTGCCTCTGTTTCTAAAGCGATTTCATAATACAAAATGAATTTTTGGATGACACTACTTTATGTGTTGCACGCAAATTTCTAAATGAGGTTAAAAAGACCATTGTGACTCTTCTACGTGTTGTCAAAACCATAGAATTTGATCTTTTGTTACACACAATTGGTCGTCATGCTTATCAAGAGTTTCAACAAAATTTTTTAAAAAGAATAAATTTTTCCTATCATCAACCAAGTGGTTCTAGACTTCAAATTTTGATTATACAATTTTTGAATAATGCAGCCAAATTTGTTTCGTGTATTTGAATCTCTTGCTAAAGAAGCTTGATGATTCTTCTTGCTAAGCACAGACATTGGAATTGGAAATTGTGGCGTCTCTTGAGAACAGTTGTCAGTAAGACATTATGTCTATTGTGCCAAAATCAATCGGTTGGTAGATTCATCAAATCTCCAACTGAGCTTGACCGTTAGACAAGGAAAAGTAACGACTTGAAAATTTGTATCATTAAAAGGAGAGAAAGAATGAATTGCTAAACTGTGGTATGATTGGTTACAAAAAGTGTGAAGAATGCAATTATGACAAAATTTCGTACGTTAAAGCTTTTATTATGGCATGCACAAAGATCGAACGTTGAAGTCAGTTGGGAGACCAAAAGGGGTAAAAGTAAGGATACTCATGTGTATAGGCCAACATACCCTTGGGATCCTGTGTCTCAGAAACTCTGAAAATGAAGAATTTAGAGAGTTAAGAGTTTCAGGTTCGGATTATGAAAAGGAAATTGCTCACCTTTGACCAATTACAAAAAACCTGTTTGACCTATCTCTCTGACACTAGTGCTAAAACTAATTCAATGATATTTGATTTTCCAAAACATAATTACAAGATACGATCTATGAAACTGCTAAGTTGAGAGCTCGTTGTTTGTTCTAAGGTTAGATCAACAAGGACACCAACAAAGGTACGAGTGCGATTACTAATTTGCAAAGAATCAATTTGGAAACACACCTTTTCTTGCTAGGACCAAATGTATGTTGTAACATTTACCTAACTTTGACGGCTTTTCCCAAGGTTGGTGAGAGAAAATGGCTTGTCAAAAACCAGGTCACTTCAAACTCTGTTCTTCCTCTCGGAGAATCAAGCTGTTGTGAAAAAATAATGGTAAGAGAAGAGTGATTGCTCCGGAAAATGGAATCTTTAAGGATCAATCCTTTTAAAGCCTACTAGGGTAGACAACTTTTGTGCACTAACAACATGTAAAAAAAGCGTTTAGGAACAAAACCAATCCTTGTTTCACAACCTCCCCCCTGTCATCAACAATAAGAACCGATTGTAATTCCAAACAAATGGTTTTCTCTCCTAAAGACAGTAGAAGCACTAACTAGGGACTAGAAAGACCAAAGCCTTGGAACCATTCTAAGACGTGATATAGGTCCTTTA
Organism: Tanacetum coccineum; assembly: GCA_026074375.1. NCBI lineage: Eukaryota > Viridiplantae > Streptophyta > Magnoliopsida > Asterales > Asteraceae > Tanacetum > Tanacetum coccineum. Next base: position 23,406 of record BQNB010037607.1, read on the forward strand.
AGTCTAATTGTGGTCTGTCCTGTACACTCGAAATAGTTAGAGAAAATAGAAGAAAACCATAGGTGTTTACAGTTTTCTCCATATCCGAATCCGTACGTATTCATCTGAATGTAATAACATTAAGCTTGCAATTCAAAATGAAAAATATGAGGTTATTTGTGCTACATGTAAGCAATGTCTAATTACCGCTAATCATGATGAATGTGTGCTTCAGTATGTGAATGGCATGAAATCTAGAAAGAAAAACCAAAGTGCTAATGTTTCAAAAAGTGCAAATCAAAAGAAACATAAGCCAAAAGTCAGGAAACCTAAAAAGGTAGGGTCCAAAGAAAGACTTGCTTCACCTAAGCCTAGTACACCTAGTTCTTGCCTTAGGTGGTCACCAACTGGAAGAATGTTTGACCTAAAAGGAAAAATAATTGCAACCAGTGAATCTGTGTGTCAATCTGACTGCTCTAAAGGTAATAATGCATGTACTTCTAACCCTCAGGAACCTATCTGCAAAAGGTTTCCAAATTCAACTTTCTCTATGACAGGTTGTCAAAATTGGTTTGATACTCTGCTAATTCCCTTGCTTTCCGAGTATAAATCGAAGGACAAAGAAACTCATGGAGACAATGAATGTGACAATTGATGTGCTTTCAGTAATGGCTTGTAATCAAATGTCAGATTGCAACCCATTCTTCAGATAGAAGGAAAATGTATGTGTACGATGGCAGAAGAGAATATTCCTGCACCTGAACCTACAAGATGAGATGAACAGATCCTTCATTGCTCAGAACAGTTACAGATTGGAAAGGGAAACCTTCTCTAAGATCTACAGAAGTTGCAGAAGAATCCTATCTTCCACATTTCAGTTGATATTTCAAGAACACAAACTTTGTTAGGGCATTCACTGCATCAGCAAATTCCCTTCTATCTACATTCAGCTGTTCTGGAATTACTCTAACTCAAGATGCCAAAGACCTGGGGTTATAGCTTTTAAACTTGATGAAAAATGGTTACTCTGAGTGCTGATCTTTTTCAGACGCCTTAAAGATCACTCCTGCCATGACAACATCGTCCTAAACCAGACTTTAGCTATTGGAATTAGTAAAATCTATCAGCAAACCTGAACTGAAGAAAAGCTGTTGCAAGAAGAAGTTCCCAAGCTACTCATGCAAGAAATTAAGTCAGGACCAGACCCTGAGCCCCTGCAAGAAACCAGACTGATCAAACTCGAAAATTAAACAAAAATTTTTTTGTGTCTCTTGCTGGACCAAACCCTGAGCACATGGATGATGAATTCCTCGTGACAGCCTACCTAAAGGTTCATGAAAACCTGAAGCTCATAACAGACAGAACGCTGCTCATCGAAGAAATCCAGATGTCATCAGGTTCTATGTCTTCCATGAAAAATCTCGATGACACTTATAATTTGGGATCAATTTCTTTATATGACAAACCAACCGAAGATGATCAGAGAGAAATCTAAAGTTATAGAGGAGTCTGATCCCACATACCTGACCCAAAGGTCCCCCCTTTTCCAAAAAGAAACAGTAACGTCAACTCCTCCAGTAATTGCTCCCTTCACAGATGTCTCATCTATTAAGCCGTCGTCACTGGTCTCTCCTCCACCAATCAACACGGAAGCTACAACAATCACCACATCTCTCCCTGAAATCACTCCATTCATCGCCCTTCAGCTAAGAGTGGCAAGATTGGAGCAAGAGATGTCTGAAGTAAAGAAGACTGATCACTCTGCTGATGTTTTGGCTTCAATTAGATCCCAAGTTCCTACGGCTGTTGATAAATATCTAGGAACAAAACTTGATGATGCTCTCCTTAAGGTTCTTGAACGACACACTGCAGATTTAATCGAGAAATACTCTGTGCTGCCTGGCCCAGAGTCTATCCAGAATCAAGAATCTGAAAAGAGTCCGAAGGAGATTATCAGAATCAAAAAGGAACAAGGTGAGGAGAAACAAGATTCAACTTACTCCATCAGGTCAACTGATAAAGTTGATCTTGAAGAATTTGATCTAAAGAGTGCTCTCTTCAAGCACATGAATAAGATCAAGTCTGCAAACAGAAATACTGCCAAACTACCATCTTACCAAGCCACTATGAAGCTTTGATAAGCAGATGAAGATGCCATGGATAAGGAAGTTGCAGACAAGGTTAAAAACCACAAAAGAAAGCATGACAGTGATGATGATGATGAAGGCCCTTCAGCTGGATCAAACCAGGGTAAGTCAACAAAAAGGAGAAGACACGATTCAGGTGCTTCTGGGTCAGCTCAACCTCCTACAAAAGATGATGAGCAAAGTTCGAAGAAACCACGGAAGTCTGATGCATCTGCTTCCAAACAACATCCAGCTCTTCCCTCTACTGGATGGAAGATCACTGACACAAGAGATGCTGATGTTGACTCTTCGATGCACAGATCTGATCCCGAATCAGAACAGTCTGAACAATCCTCAGATAACATTCCAATGCAGGATGAAGGGCACGTCTCCGATCTGGAGGACACTGATAATGCCCACATTCCCAAGGTGTCGACCACTACGTGGTTTAAGCCTATTCCGGAAGGCGAGAGACCAGCTACATCTGAACCAGAATGGACCATTCCCCCGAATGATTTCCCGGAACCAGAGAATAACTGGGCAAATACATTTGTCAGCGGAATGCGTGTAGGTTGGTGTGGGGGTGTGTGGGGGGTGGGGGGCGTTGTGGAACAATCCACAACTAACAAGAACCCACAGAAGAGAAAGGAAAAAGCTTCAAGGAAGACATATGATATTGGGTCATTCATCAAATAGTTCTGCAGACAAACTGGAAAGAAGAAGATCTGCAAAGCTGATTTAGAAGGTCCAGATTTCAACCTTGTTAAAGCCTTTCATAAGAACATCGTCTTTCTTTAATATCAGATGGATGAATGCCATAAGCTGCTGACGAATAAGTTTCTTGAGTGGGAAGCAGATGTGGACAGTGAACATTTTGACAGAGATGATAATACTGGGGATGATAATGAGGAAACTAAGCCTGATCCTGAAGAAATATATAAGTAAGAGATGAACCAGGAAAAACTACTATGGAAACCGAAGTTAAATCCATGGTCACTGTTCCTATCCAACAAGTTTCTTCATCTGTTCCTTTACTGATACTTCAGTCGTCGATCTCTCATCTCCTAAACCAGTATCTCCTCCTTGTCAAGAATCATTCATTATAACTTTCACCACCAACATCCGCACTACAGCAGAGCAGTTCAGTTCTTGAAATGGTCAAGTCACGGCTCCTGTGCAAATCAGTTCAGGACCTGCGCCTTCTTTGATGACTCCTGGATACATCAGTTCAGGACTCGTGCAAATCTCAGTTTCTCCAACACCATATGTTCCACCATCCAAGAAAGACTATGAGATCCTGTTGTAACCATTGTTTAATGAGTACTATAATCGTCCACCATGAACTGTTTCCCCAGTTCCGGTAGCTATTGTTGCTTCAAGAGCTGTTGATCCAGTTGGTTCACCTGCATCAACTACCATTGATCAAGATGAACAATCTACTAGTACTTCACCAACAAATCAGGAAATTCAATCTCAAGTCACTCATCAAGGTGTTGAAGAATAAATTCATGGACATCAAAATGCATAATTTAATAATGCACCCCTCCTTCATAATATTTCTTTAAACTCTAGTTTTGAAGAAACTAATTGACGAGGGGTCATTCCATTAAATTTGCATCATCTTATTCAACTGTTTTATACTATCACTAAGTTGACAAAGAATCACACATGGAGAATGTTTTGGCGATCCTTCTCGACCAATTTCAACATAAAGTCAACTAACAAGAACAGGCCATTTGGAGCTACTTGACGCAAATTGAAAATCCAACTCCTTCGGTGTGAAACGGTATGGTTGAGATCCTACTACTCAAAGATTATTTATGGTTCTAAACAATATTGTTCAGGACCCGTGCCTCAATACAAGTCCTGATCATACTTGTTCAGGACCCGGCTTTAATAAATGACGTCTATCACATCCTTCAGACCTCACCCCAATCGACAAGAAGACGTCTGTGTGACATAAATCCTCAACCTCGTTTCAAATAAACAAAAGGCGTCAGATTATGACATCTCTGGCCCCGTGCCCCCAAGGAAAAATGTTGTTTCTCTAGCAACAAAAAATCGATCTCACAAAAGGAGATCGAATATCACTCAAGTCATTTTATTTGAAGAATATTTATCTCCAATAAAGTTCATGCGGAAGAAAAAAACAATGAACCAGCAGCGAAGCATCATTCAAGAAGGATGAATTTATCAATCCTTTTTGTACACGGGTACAAGAAATTGGTGAGTCTTCCTCATGCAACATTGATAATACCGATGTCGTCCAATTTCAACATAAAGTCAACCACAAGAACATGCCATTTGGAGCTACTTTGACGCAAATGAAAATCCAACTCCATTCGATGTGAAACGGTCTAGTTGAGATCTACTATCTCAAAGATAGCTTATGGTTTCTGAATAATTTTGTTCAGGACCCGTGCCTTAATTCATGGCTCCTGATTATAGCAGTTCAGGACCCGTGCTTCATGAAATAACGTCTAATCAAATACGTTCAGACCTCACACCCAATCGACAAGAGACGTCTGTTGACAATATCTCCTCAGACCTCGTTTCAAATAAACAAAAGGCGTTAGATTATGACATCTCTGGCCCCGTGCCCCTAAGGAAAAATGTTGTTTCTCTAGCAGACAAGACAAATTCTTCACAAAAGGAGATGAAATTTATATTCAATCATTTATTTAAAGAATATTTCTCTTGGAATTTCTATTCAATCATTTCTATGAAGAATATTTCTCTCCAACAAATGTTCATGCGGAAGAAAACAACAATGATCAAGTAGCGAATGCATCGTTTTGACAAGATGAATTTATCAATCCTTTCTGTACACCGGTACAAGACATTGCTGAGTCTTCCTCATGCAATATTGATAATGAAAATATGCATTCATTTCAACCAACAGAGTCATGAATACCAATGGACAAAAGATCATCCATTAGAACAAGTTATTGACAATCCTACAAATCCAGTACAAACAAGACAACAGCTTGCCATAGATCCTGAAATGTGTATGTTCGCACTCACCGTAAGTACAGAAGAACCAAAGAACAGTAAGGAGGTAATGGCTAATTCTGCATGGATCGAAGCAATGCAGGATGAACTTCATTAGTTCGACAGACCACAAGTCTGGGAACTCGTCGACAAACCATTTGGCAAGACAGTGATAAAGCTAAAGTGGTTATGGAAGAACAAAAAAAAGGATGAAGTTCAGTCTGTTATTCGCAACAAAGCAATACTTGTAGCTAAAGGCTATGCTCAGGAAGAGGGTACTGATTTCGAAGAATCATTTGCTCCAGTTGCTCGTTTGGAAGCAGTTCGGATTTTCGTTGCCTATGCTGCACACAAGTCCTTTCCAATCTACCAGATGGAAGTTAAAACAGAATTTCTAAATGGTCCACTAAAGGAGGAGGTTTATGTTGCTCAGCCGGAAGGGTTCGTTGATCCTGAACATCCATAAAAAGTCTACCTTTTAAGGAAAGCTTTATACGGCTTGAAGCAGGCCCCAAGAGCCTGGTATGATGAATTATCCAATTTCCTGATGTCCAAAGGCTTTTCTAAAGCATTTTCAGACGCTGAGCATGACGAATGCATTGATACTCACAAAAGCACTTCTGGAGGGATACAGTTCCTAGGTGACAAACTTGTAAGCAAGATGTCAAAGAAACAATATTGCACTGCAATATCTTCAACAGAGGCACAGTACGTGGCGTTATCTGCAAGTTGTGCACAAGTAATGTGGATGAGGACACAGCTTAAAGTTTATGGCTTCAACTACAACAAAATACTGTTGTACTACGATTCACAGTCAGCCATAGCAATCTCATGCAAAGCCGTACAACACTCTCATACAAAGCACATCCATACTCGGTATCACTTCATAAAGGAACAGGTTGAAAATGATATTATTAAATTATATTTTGTCAGAACTGAATACCAATTAGCTGATTAATTTACGAAAGCCCTTCCTGAGGATCGGTTTTTGTATCTTGTCAGAAGGATTGGTATGAGATGTTTGACTCCAGCAGAACTGGAGGTTCTGACAAACGTAACTGCTTGATATTATCATCAAACATCATCTTGTAAATATAAAAAAATGGCTTATGTACATTTATGTGCATAACCCGGGCCTCACGTAAAGGAAAATACACGTCTTAGTGCATTTTTCCTTAGCAACGAAAAGAGAAGTCTTTTCAGTATTGAGCTCTCTACAAAACAATCAAGTTTTTGAGCTCATGAAACATGGCTTTGCCGTTATTTCTGACTGCAACCCGCTTTCAATCTGAGGAACGCATGTCGTCGAAAAGACAGCTGTTCCTGACAACGGGTAATTAATTTTTCCCGGGCATGGATTATTTCATATCCATGCATCATAAGAATAAGTGTACTATTCAGTGCATTTATTTGTCAAAATACGAGAAATCTTATTTCAATGGGAAAGAGTTGTCTTCACAATGAATCAATATTTTTCAGTAATCACGAAAAGATTTTCACAGATAATTCGACCACAAAACAAAGACTCACAACTCTTGAAATAGACAAACGTTCATTATTTGAGGGGGAGAAAGTGCCAAATTAATCTTTTAAACGTCCTTCAAAAATAAGTCAATGATTAAACAATTGAATGTTTTTATAATGACAGATAACAATTTAAAAGGGAGTTAATTCATAAACTAACTAAAGTGCCTTAGATGTCATTTGCCTCAAACTTTAGGGACTTAGTTTGCAATTGAAGTCTTTAGTTGAAATTCAGGCTTTAAAACTACATACGCACTAGATTTTGCCACCACGTCATAGTTAGTACAAAATCTAGGAATGTTTGGAAATTCTTTCGTATTAAAAAAGGCCCATTAAAACTGATATCTCATGTGGGATAGATTTAAGTTTATTATTTCTTCGAACAAGATCTCAAGGCAATGTGTGCTGAAACCACCCCCACAATGGGTCAAGGGACTGGGGGCGTGTTACTTTCATAGATCATAACACAAATGTAATAAACCCCAAAAAGTCGTTTAAAACTGATACATTGGATTTTAACAAAGTATTTGTTACATAAGCCGAAGCTTCACTTGTCCACTTGTTCATAATACAAAGATTTCTAGCCCATACAGTTATACAAAATGTATTGCGACAAAATCTTTAACACATGATATCCCAATCAAAACCACCAATGTATCCCTTGTACCTCTTGCTTACTGATCCCCTGAAAAACATTGCTTTAAAACGTCAACAATAATGTTGGTGAATTCATAGGTTTGATAAATCATATATTGTAGGACCACAAGATTTCCCAAGTGTATGATAATGCAACAGATGCAGACATCATATAAATGTAATTATGTTGCTCTAAGCTCATGACACTGAAGCTTGACGTGTATGAATACCAAATTAATGGCCTACATTGCCCGTGGTGATGTTCTGAACCCGCAACATCCCTATATTCGACATGGTATACGTCCGTTATGTCCAGTGATAGGCTAATCACCTGGACGGGGTTTGTCAAACCAATAGATTCTTAATAATAACATTCGCGCTCACAATCCCGCAATTGACAGTTCATGATAATGGGCTCAGGTATGGGTTATCGCTACTTAGGCAACACGTAATCATAACATGAAACTTAACCACTTGTGTCCAATTGTAAAGCATTGCATGTTTTTCACCCCAAAAACTTTATAAAACAAAAGCATATAAAATGTGGGGCTATGAACTCACCTTGAGTGAGTAATGCCAAGTATATCACAAATAACGCGCTACGCGAATTGATCAAATGCAACATAATTAAATTAAGGTCGTATAAGTACTAATCACATTAAGTACTCCTACCATGCATAAGTCTATATAGCTAATCACCATCTAAATGTTTAAGTGAAAACATGTTTATAAAATTAAAATGTTTATAAACATACTTTTGGTAAAATCGTCATAACTTTCACGTTTCTAATCCGTTTCTTGCGTTTCTTATGCCCATCTTTTCGTATTAAGACGAGTTATCATAATTTGACATTTTCCGTATTTTGACCTTCTGGTGAACAGTAACTTTTACTGTTCACATCAGACGTAATTTTTATTTAAATCGTATTTGTTGTCGTAAAACCCGTAAATGTCGTATTTTATTCGTTATAGCTCCGTTTTTAACGATTCTTTCAAGCACGTTCTCGTAATTGAAAGTCCTACTTATTTATGAGGTTTACAAAAATAAATATTTCTGTCATGAACAGTAACTTTTATAAAAATAGTTTTATAAAAGTATTAATTGTCGTAAACTTGCGAAATTCATAACTCGTTCGTTATTAATTGAAAATTTTCGATTCTTATCATTTTAGAATCCTAAAAACATGTGTAATTTATGAAAAATACCAAACTTGCTGTTTCATGTAATTTTTATAAATTGTTTTATAAAAATTCTTTTATGAGTTCGTTTATTTATCGTATAACTTGTTTTTAACGTAACTTTTTCGTTATTAATCCGTTTGACAAGTTTCTTACCTTTTTGGAATCGCCATATCATGATGGCAGGGTCAAATCAATAATCTTAAGAGCTCCTATTGGTTCATTAAGGCAAGGATGCCACGTGGCTATGAAGAAAACACAAGGAGAATTGGGATTTACTCTTGGATCACTCAGAGAAGTAACACAAGGGTCACATCAAGGATTGCCAGCTTGGCAATCCGTATGATCCCAAGAAATGATCTAACGGCCATAATCATTGATCCAATGATTGGAAATGTGTATGGTTGAGATTGAAAGGAGCGTGGGTAGCAAGCAAGGTCTGGAAGCTTCACCAGCTGGCTATAAATAGGCCTCACCTTCACACACATAGAGGGAGATCTAGTATCTAGTTTTTTTAGTAGCTTAAATTTTCTCTTTTAGCTTAATGTAATTTCCTTTAAAATAATTTGTAATTTCCTTTAAAGTAATGTAATCAGTTTTTCTTAGTTTATGAAATTCAGTTTTATTGTGTTATAAGCTCTCTCTCTTTTCATTTAAAAGCTAAAGGTATTTGTCTTAAATGTTAAACTACTATCCAAAAAGCTCTCATAAGCTCATTATAAGCCCTTTCAGTCTCTAAGCTGAAATAGAGCATAATTCAATTAATAATCTACTTAAATTCTTAAAACCAGCTTAAATTACCTTGTCTATTGGATTATAAGCTCATGGAAGGGGATTCAGTTAAGGAAGGAATCCCAAGGACTTTTACTGGCTTATCTTAGGATAAGCCAGAGCTGTTGATAAGCTCATTTGAGCAATTAGCTTTTGTTTAGCTAAAGCTTCAAGTAAGTTTTCCTTTTGCTTCCTTGTCCTTTAATTTTAGCTTAAATATTGCTTAATAGTATAGAATTGTTTAGTAGCTTAATCTGTTTGCTTATTAGTGCTTATTTACCTTATTTTTAGCTTATTAAATATGTTTATTTATCTGTTTTTAGCTTAAGTAATATAGATCTTAGTTTTATTACTTTTGTCTAAAAAATCATAAAAATCCAAAAATAAGTAGCATAGTTATTAGCTTATTGTTTTTAGCTTATTTGCTAATTGATAATTGCTTATTAGGAGTGTTATAAGCTAGTTATCATCTGGTATTTAGGTTTTGTTAAATACTTCTCAAAATCTTAAGCTATTCAATTCTGTCATATCAACATGGAAATGTGTTCTCAACTTGCATTTTCTTGGTTCTTTCTCTCTATATCTGGCCATAAAGGCTTATGTATGATAATATTGAGTAAATTTTATGTATTGGGTATAAATGTGGGTATTTGTTGAAGCGTAGAAAAGTTTTTGTGGTTCCGGGAGTGCCTAAACGCAATTTATCGCAAAACGTATACACTTTACGTATCCGATAAAAATAAAATGAACAAAGTTAATAATTATCCTCAAAATAATTATATAACCCTTGCTTGATGTAAACATTTAATTGTTTGATGCCCGTTTACATTGAACGCTAATTTTTAGCTTACGCGATTTAAACTTAATTCATGAAATCACAAGCAAACGCGTACAACACTAAAAATAAATAGTATATTTATCGACGTCGTCAATGACTTGAAAACACAGGGTGTTATAGACTTCCCCCGTTAAACGAGCCTTGTCCTCAAGGCTCACGATGCAGCACTTGACGACGGTGTGGTCTTGGTGAAGAGGTGTGGATATTTCTTCTTGAATTGGTCTTCACGTTCCCACGTGAACTCGGGACCTCTCTTGGAGTTCCATCGAACTTTGACCAATGGGATCCGACTTTGCTTCAACCGTTTAACTTCACGGCCCACTATTTCTACCGGTTCCTCAACAAAATGGAGTTTGTCGTCCAAATTAAGTCCATCCAACGGAACGGCTAATGGTTCGTCGGCATGACACTTTTTCAGATTAGATACATGAAACGTATTATGAACTCTGCTTAACTCTTCTGGAAGTTCAAGCTTGTACGCAACTTCTCCAACCCTTTCTATCACCTTAAAAGGTCCAACATACCTAGGGTTTAACTTCCCCCGTTTGCCAAAACGTACAACCCCTTTCCAAGGCGAGACCTTAAGCATGACCTTGTCCCCGACTTGGAATTCCATTGGTTTACGCTTCAAGTCAGCATAACTCTTCTGTCGGTCACGAGCAGCTTGCATCCTTTGCTTGATCTGAATGATTTTCTCAGTGGTTTCTTGGATCAGTTCTGGACCGAGTATTTGAGCTTCTCCAACTTCAGTCCAACAAACAGGTGAGCGACATTTCCGACCATAAAGTGCTTCAAATGGTGCGGCCTTGATGCTAGCGTGATAGCTATTATTGTATGAAAACTCGACTAATGGCAAATGGTTAACCCAACCCTTTCCAAAGTCGATCACACAAGCACGTAACATATCCTCGAGAGTTTGAATAGTCCTCTCGCTTTGCCTGTCAGTTTGTGGATGATATACAGTACTCATATCTAAATTCGTACCCAAAGCCTTCTAAAGTGACCTCCAGAAATTTGACGCAAACCTAGGGTCATGATCACAAATGATTAAGACATGTATTCCATGCCTAGTGACCACCTCCTTTAGGTACATTCTTGCCAGTTTTTCCATAGGGTCGGTTTCCCTTATGGGTACAAAGATGGCAAATTTAGTAAGTCAGTCAACAATCACCCAAATAGTGTCATAACCTTGTGACGACTTAGGAAGCTTCGTGACAAAATCCATCATGATATTATCCCACTTCCATTGAGGTATTTCGGGTTACACCAACAATCCTAATGGCCTTTGGTGTTCAGCCTTGGCCTTAGCACAAGTCAAACATTTGCTAACATAGGTGGCGATGTCGGCCTTCATATTGGGCTACCAATATAGCTTCTTCATGTCATGATACATCTTGTCAGAACCCGGATGGATAGAATATTTTAACTTGTGGGACTCGTGCATGATCACAGTCCTCAAGTCGCCATAACATGGTAACCAACTCCTGCCATTTAAGCATAGAGTTCCATCCGCGTGGGGTTCCAACTTTTCCATTCTAAGTTTCTCTAGGTCCTTAGAATTTTCAATCAACATACCTTTAACATCTTCGTTCTTGATGTTCTCTTGTTTTCGTACTTCAGTTTGAGTATTCAATATTTGCTTAGATCCAAACTAATAGTCATAACCAATGCTCGAACTCTTAGTGGTGGTTCTCGTTCTTTCCTGCTTAAAGCATCAGCAACGACATTTGCTTTCCCCGGGTGATAACGAATATCGCAATCGTAATCACTTAGTAACTCTAACCATCGTCGTTGCCTCATGTTCAAACTCCTTTTTGATCTAAAATGTGTGCAAACTCTTGTCATCGGTGAACACCGTACACTTGGTTCCGTATAAATAATGTCTCCAGATCTTAAGAGCGAACACCACTGCACCGAGTTCTAAATCATGAGTCGTGTAGTTTTTCTCATGAATCTTCAACTGTCGTGATGCATAAGAAATCACTTTTTCTCTCTGCATCAACACAGCGCCCAAACCCTTCTTCGAAGCGTCGCAGTATGCGATGAAATCTTCGCTTCCTTCAGGTAATGCAAGGATTGGTGCACTGCACAACTTTTGCTTCAACAGCTGAAAAGCTGCTTCTTGTTTATCGCCCCATTCAAACTTAATCTTCTTCTGGGTGAGCTTGGTCATAGGTTTGGCGATCTTGGAAAACCCTTCGATAAACATCGATATAGTATCCAGCAAGACCTAAGAATTGACGAATCTCCGTTGGCGACTTAGGAGATGCCCAATCCTTAATGGATTCAATCTTGGCTGGATCCACATGAATTCCTTTACTATCGATCACGTGACCGAGGAATTGTACCTTAGGAATCCAAAATTCACATTTGGAGAACTTAGCATACAACTCCTCGTTCTTCAGCAAATCCAATATTATCTTCAGATGCTTTTCGTGCTCTTGCTTGCTCTTGGAATAGATCAAAATATCATCAATAAAGACAATTAAATTACGAATTGTCCCTGTAAGGTTTGTCACACTCGTTCATGAGGTCCATAAAACACAGCAGGTGCGATTTGTCAAACCAAACGGCATTACTTGAAATTGTAATGACCATAACCAATACAGAAGGCAAGTCTTCGGAATGTTCTCTGTCTCGAACCCACAACTTGGTGATATCCTGATCTTAAGTCAATCTTCGAGTAGACACTCGACCCTTGGAGCTGATCAAATAGGTCATCAATTCTTGGGAGCGGATAACGGTTCTTCACCGTTAATTTATTCAGTTCCCGGTAATCAATGCACATCCGGAATGACCCGTCCTTCTTCTTGACAAACAAGACCGGAGCTCCCCAGGGCGAGGAACTGGGCCTTATAAAGCCTTTGTCGGATAGCTCCTTCAGTTGTTCAGATAACTCCTTCATTTCGGAAGGCGCCAATCGATAAGGTGCCCGTGCTATAGGTGCGGCACCAGGTACCAAATCAATTTGAAACTCCACTTGTCGAGTCGGAGGAAGACCCGGCAAGTCTTCAGGAAATACTTCAGGAAAGTCTTGAACGGTGGGTACGTCCTCAAGTCGCTTCTTCTCCGACTTGTCTTCAGTCTCTTTTGTAGTGACTTGTGCCAGAAAGATAGGAAACCCTTTCTCCATGTACTTCTGTGTTTTAGTGCAAGAAATGATGTTTAATCGTGTCACATTTCCCTGGGTACTTCCATCACCGTGTATGATCAAGGTTTTATTTTTCCAGGGGATGCGAACAATCTTCTCGGCACACGCAATGACCGCTTGGTGCTTCGCCAACCAATCCATACCGATTATAGCATCAAAACTACCAAGTTCTACCGGCATTAAGTTTATGTTAAATTGGTGGTTTAGGAAGTTTAATGTGCAACCCTTCAGTATAGTGTTTAACCCGATTATCCTCCCGTCGGCTAATTCGACATCATAATAGTGGTCTAGGGTGGAATTGCTTGATGTCAATTTGGGAACTAAATGTGGTAGACACAAAACTTCGATCGGCACCCGTATCAAACAAGATATAAGCATAACGGTTGTTTAGAAGGAACGTACCCGCAACGACATTGTCTGGGTTTGCCCCCGCATTTCCAACCACGTAGACCTTTGCTGGAGCTCTGTTATTCCCAGCTTGATTACCACGGTTGCCTTTGTTGTTTTTCAGCCTTGGACAATCCTTCTGGAAGTGTCCCTGAACTCCACACTCAAAACAAGTAGGTTTCTGACCCGATCCGGTGCCTTTCTGGTTGTTATTGTTGGCATTTCCCGTACCTCTACAGTCACGAGCGATGTGACCATATTTGTTACATTTATAGCACTTTGGAGCACACGGACCATCATGGTGGTAATTGCATTTTGGGCATAGGGGCCTAGATCCCCCATATGGTTTCTTATCACCTGATCCAGCAGTGTATGCCCTCCCGGTGTTCTGCCTCTTGTTTGGCTGTTGTTGTTGATTCTGATTGCTTTTCGGAAGTGTTTTTCAGACTTCCACTTGTATTTCAGCCTTGTCATTCCGCATGGTGACTGACTCTCTTATCCAACAACACGTGTGCCATATCGATCGCTCTGCATGGTCTTTGGCTTTGAAGCTACGATGTTTTCCTTGATCATGTCGGGCAATCCCCGACATACCTTCAATTTTTATCCGCCTCCTTAGGGAACATTCCTAACAGTATATGCTAGCTCTATGAAAACGTTGGTTTTACTTGACCACATTCAGTACCATTACCTTCAAGTTTCCACAACTCATCTTATAGCTTCTTCATTTCATTTCTGGGCAATACTTTATCAGTCATTTTTTCTTCAGATTTACCAAAGTCCATTTGAATAAAAGCACATCATGAGTAACAGTCATAACATGGGTATTTCCACCAGGTCCAAGCACCCTGCTAGAGAGTAACAAGTAGCAAATTTGATCTGGCTTTCCACCGAGCAGTTGCTTATTCGGAAGACAGTCTCCATTCTTTCAAACCATTGGGTTAACTCAACCACTCCCTCGGTGCCTTTGAAGTACAGAGGTTTGCACTTCATGAAATCCTGGTAAGTGCACTCTCTAGCAATGCGTTCAGATCCCCTGACACCCGTTCCCGAAGAATGGCTATCAGTGCCATTCCTAGTTGCGTCACGTGCGGCCAAGGCGGCACTGACTCCTTGATTAATCATAGCTTGGAGTTGGGCATTAGTGACATTAGTGGTTGTGGTTGCTGTTGGGGCTGGTGTTGTCGTGGCCCGTGTTGACCTCGTGGCTCTTTTTGGTGCCATTTTCTTCAATCATAAGAAAATACAATAACCGTTAGATTTCATAAAATCATAACCACGACATGACATATCCATGATAACTAAAGTGAGATCGCATCACACAGTGAAATGTACAACTAAATTGTAATTAACAATGATATAACCAAATCGACATTCATTCATCACAAATTCGATTTTTAAACATGACATAATACCATCATTCCATATATAACTGGAAAACATACATGATTGGTTCTTGATACAAAATGATCATAATGTTAGGTTACAACAAAAGAAAACATAATAACCCTAAGCCTTACTAGCCGGGATTTACCCCGTAATACTTAGTAGGCTAAATACAAACGACTAGCCATAACAAAGTCTAATCTAAGAACTGCTACCAGCCTCCTCTGGCAGCTCCGGCCTGTTGTAGTGACCCTCAGCGGGGTTCCCTTTCTGTCCCCGTTATGGTAGTAACCTGTCCCTGCAATGTCATCACCTGTCCCTGTAAGTCGGTCACCTGCCCCTGCAGTGTGGCGACCAGTCCCTGTAGTGGAACCATCTCCCTCTGTTCGTGTCTTGGTATAGCTGTCAAGGTTCTGAACATCTGCTGCTGTCGGAGTGCGGTCGGCCAGCCTACAGCTCTCTCATCTCCTCCCGCTCCTTGCGGTCGGTCTCTAACAACTCTGACATCGCTCTCCTGCTCTACGATTTGGCCATTGTAAACTCTTGTGATATCCTCCATCTGTGGCATAGACTGGGTCCGTAGAGATATAACCCCTACCCTATGAGCATCGATCGCCTCGGAATCCATGGGCTCGTCTCCAAGCCTCTCTGGACATGCCAGCCTCGGTTCTCCATGAGCTGACGTGTATGCGCATGAGTACGTCTATCCCGAAACAACATATTGACTTCCGTGACGGCCAATAATGTCTCGCCCTGCTCTCATCCAACGCGTGTAAATCTCATCTGTATCTCGTCTAACCAACGACTCAAACTCCCTCATGTGTGCACCCAACTCTGTATCGGTGCTAACCGGAGCTCCCTGTAAAGTCTCAACGATCTCATCCCATGAATCTGTAATCCCATATCCAACGTACCTCTCAGGGTCACGTCTAACCTGCCTATCCATAGTGGCAATAAATCCGTAATCTGCCCTAAAACCTCCAGCTGGTCTAGCAGCAGCAGCGGCGGAGCTCTCTCCGACCTCATACCCGGGACCTAGTGCGAGACCTAATCCCATCCGAGGTGGTAGGTTAACCTCGGGTCTGCCCTCTCTATGACTGTCAGTGGGTAATGATAGTGGTGGGAATGAAGTAGGAACTGATGTAGGCAATGGTGGTGGTGCATCCGGTCTAGTGGGGGAGAGTATGAAGGGTGGTGGTAATGGTGGTGAATCGGAAGTAGCTGCAGCCTCAGCTTCTCCGAATCGTAGCAGCTCGTTAGATCCCAGATGATTCGAATAGGACTAGGAGGTGGCTGGCTGTTCAATACAGGTGGTGGTGGTGATATGGTAAGGAATCTGGGGTGGTGATGAAGACCATGGAGATAGTGGTGATGCTGGTGGGGAAGATATAGCAAGTAATCTGGCAAACCTCAGAATCAGACCATGCTAGTACTGGTAATGCTCCTGGAATAGAAATCTAGCAGTCAGCATTACGGTGTGCAGGGTGACTTGGGGGTCGGTGGCATTGTTATTCATGTGGTGCAGACTCATCGGTACTCAAATGGCTCAGTCTCCTTGCAGAGGTTGGCAAGGCATTTAGTGGTTTAAAGCACAACTACTGGGTAGGCAGGAGCTGAGTGCTCCTCCTCCGCCTCCTCGTCATCCATCTCATCATCCTCATCCTCCTCATCGATGTCCATATCAGCATCCTCATCCTCCTCAATGTCCATCTCATCGTCTCCGTCATCTCCTCCGTCAGCAGGATAGTCGATAGGATCCTCCTCAGGGTCCTCATCGTCATCCTCCTCCGGATCTGCCTCAGGATCAGACTCCGGAACATCATCAGGTGAGTGTGCCATAGGTGAGGCGTCCTCAGCATATGGCTGGTCCCCGCACGATCTCGTCAATCACGCAAGCTCATGGGACTGGAACATAGTCAGGGTGAGGGTGGTGCCGATGCTCAGGTCCTCTGGGCCAGGGGCACAAATTCGGTTGAGAGGGTTTGGTGCCTGAAAAGCGGCCTCTGCGTACGGGTCCTCTAACATGTAAGGTGGCTCGAGTAACTCATGATCATCGGCTCGTGGTGAACCTATATTGGATAGGTCCTCATATAGACTGGATACTGTCGTATGCGTGGATCCACGATTCTCAGATCTGGACATGACTAATCTGAAAATCCAAAGATAGCTTATATTAGTATTCCATATAAGACTCTTATAGTAATATACATTTATAGTTATAACATGTATATTAATTATGAATGCATCTAGTCCAACCAACTAATGCAACAAGTAGTGTATGCATGAATGTATGCACATATGTATGTCCCGTGTAATCCCTTTGTTTATAAAAACTCTTGAATAACGGTATATTTACAGCAAAACATTTGACCTGGTTCTCTATAACCTTGGCTCTTGATACCAATCTGTAACACCCCCAAATTGGGTCGCAGCGGAATATGGGTCCGGGGCGTGTTACTTCATGAATCAACAACACAAGAGATATATAGAACGACCAAAAAGTCGTTTGAAAACGATACATTGGATTTAACAAAGTAATTGTTACATAAGCCGAAGCTTAACTTGTTACTTGAACAAATACAAAGATTTTCAGCCCATAACAGAATAACAAAAATGAATGCGACAAATCTTTAATGTATGACATCCAATTCAAAACCACCAGTATTACATCGCACCTATTGCTTATTGATCCCCTGAAAAACATTGCTTTAAAACGTCAACAATATGTTGGTGAATTCATAGGTTTGATAAATCATATATTGTAGGACCACAAGATTTCCCAAGTGTATGATAATGCAACAGATGCAGATATCATATAAATGTAATTACGTTGCTCTAAGCTCATGACACTGAAGCTTGACGTGTATGAATACCAAATTAATGGCCTACATTGCCCGTGATGATGTTCTAACCCGCAACATCCTTTATTCGACATGGTATACGTTCGTTTGTCTAGTGATAGCTAATCACCCGAACGGGGTTGTCAAACCCAATAGATCTATTAATAACATTCGCGCTCACAATTAACAGTTCATGATAATGGGCTCAGAGGGTTATCGCTACTTAGGCAACACGTATTCATAATGTGAAACTTAAACCACTTGTGTCTCCAAATTGTAAAGCATTTGCATGTTTTTCACCCAAAAAGCTTTGTAAAACAAAAGCACCTGTAAATATGTGGGGACTTATGAACTCACTTGAGTGGTAATGCTATAGTGTATCACAAAATAACGCGCACGGCGAATTGATCAATGCACCTAAATTAAATTAAGGTCGTTGTAAAGTACTGAGTACCTTGTCTAACAACATTGATAAATCTAAATAGTTGTTTTCATCGTAACTATCGTCGGGCTATCATAAATAAAGAGGTCATGACAGAACGTTCTGAGGAGTTAGGACACTTTAAAATCGTCTTTCCAACAACTCGTCGAAACGCATCCGAAGAGGGCCTCATTATGGAAACTCCCTAGTAATACTAGTACTTTGATAACCACATATCATTTCTATATAGCTCAATCACCAACTAATGGCTTTAGAAAAATTGTGTTAATAAGTTAAACGTTTATAATTTTCCGTTTAGTTAAAAACTGGCGTAACTTTCGCGTTTTAAGCCCGATTCTCGCGTTTCTTATGTCCATCTTTTCGTATTAAGACGGGTTATCATAAATTGACATTTTCAAATTTCGGGACCTGCTGACTCGTGAACAGGAAAAAATTACTGTTCACATCAGACCCCTATGATATATTTTCTATCGATTTAATTGTCGTAAAAACCCGGTAAAAGTCAGTATTTATATTCGTATAAACTCCGTTTTTTACCGATTCTTTCGGGCGTTTCATATTTGAAGTTCTATATATTTATGAGGTTTAAAAAAATATAACTTTCTGTCATGAATAGTAACTTTATAAAAATAGTTTTATAAAAGTATTAATTGTCGTAAACTCGCGAAATTCATAACTCATTCGTTATTAATTGAAAAATTACGATTCTTATCATTTTGGAATCCTAAAAATATGTATTATTGTTAAAAATTACCAAACCCTTTGCTGTTTATAATTTTTTGTAAAAATGTTTTTATAAAAATTCTATAGACTTCGTTATTAACGTTATAACTCGTTTTTACGTACTTTTTCGTTTATTAATCGTTTAACAAGTTTCTTACTTTTTCGGAATGTCGTGAAATGTATTATCCTTATAAAACGTAAATAAATATGTAAAAATTCGATTTGGGACAGAATGTTTATGCTTGTTACGTTAAGTCCATTCTATGAATCTTTCTTTATACATTACTACTTTTGTATTTTACCCACAAGTCTCTTAAAATCATATACTTTATAAATCTATATTATGATGTGTCCTTTGTCCATAATAGTCCTTAAGTGTCCAAGTTACCAAGGTTAATTAATTTATGATAATACTTAAGATCATAACTTTACTTAAGAAATCTCTTATTTACTAGTTTTGTAAATAATCATTTTTACATATAACCAAGTGTGTACAAGTGCATTTCTTTCCATATGACCTTATTTTAGTGTTATATTAACATGATTAAAAGTCCATAATCAATATTAACATGTCTTATGTATTTCTTTAAGTTGAAACATATTATGAAGTTATGAAAACCCTAATTTACTCATAATCATGTTTACTTTAAAACCATATGATACAACATTTTCTCATCCATATTAACATGATGTAAGTTATAACACAACATATATATAAGTGTGTAAAATGGTCATTTCAAGTATATATCTCATTTTCATGATTAAAACCTAAATGGTGATTTAAGCTAAATAGAAATATCATATGCATAATAATGTAAATTATAGCAACATAAAGAGTTTAAATGGACCCTTAACGAAGAATGATGGTGTGATGAACAAGTGCTAAACCCTTGTTAGCCACAAAAACCAAACTTGAACTTTTATAACTCTTACTTTCCTTCACTAAACCCTAGCTTCCTTTTTCTTGATTATAACTTGGAAATGGTTAACCAATGCTTGCAAATGCCTTAGTACATCTTAGGATATGTGTATATAGAAGTGTAAGGGTTGTAGAAAATTTTGTATGGATTTAGTTGGGTGGTGTTAGTATGCCGTAGCATATAAGGAAGGAAAAGAGAGGTTTTGTGAATTTTTACCAAGTGTTGGTGATGTATGTGCTTCCTTATGCAATGTATAAGTAATAAACTAGTTAAACTAGTCAAAGAGACATAAGGGGTGTCCTAGGGATGGCCAAGGTCATAGTCATGGGTCAAAGCATGGTAGGGATGGGGTATGTCCTCAAATAGTAGAGAACATCCCATGAAAACATGGAATTGTGTTTTAAACTTGCATTTCTTGGTCTTTTCTCTCCATATCCGGTTTTAGGTGTATATGTATGATAATATTGAGTAAATTTTGGGTATTGGGTATAAACGTGGGTATTTGTTGAAGCGTAGAAAAGTTTTTGTGGTTCCGGGAGTGCCTAAACGCAATTTATCGCGAAACGTATACACTTTACGTATCCGATAAAAATAAAATGAACAAAGTTATTAATTATCCTCAAAATAATTATATAACCCTTGCTTGATGTAAACATTTAATTATTTGATGCCCGTTTACATTGAACGCTAATTTTTGGCGTACGCGATTTAACTTAACGTTTACAATTTTAAGCAAACACGTACAATAATAAAAATAAATAGCACATTTATTGACGTCGTCAAAGACTTGAAAACACAGGGTGTTATAAATACTGTTCTCTATAATAATACTGATCTCCATGATAATTATCCCAGTAATGCCAATATTTCCATTATAACTTGTATTCAACTATTACATTTCAAACCTATGAATTTCACTCAACCTTTGTGTTGACCCTTTTTAGCATGTTTATCTCAGGTAATTAAGCAAGTTGCGGCACGGAGTGGCATGGACTCGAAGATGGTTGAACTGTTATCATTCAAACATGATGTTTTAGATTTTAGGACCTGCATTTTGTAAAAACTCTGATTATAATGAATGATAACTAAATTTTTCCAACAACGTCTCTTTTAAAGTTGTTTTCTATGATTATGATTGTTGTATCCATGAAGTAATACCCCAGATTAGCTTCCGCTGCTATATTGTAAAAATGAGCGGGTGTTACATTATTGCATTTTGTATCAGCGCCATGGTTATAGAGAACAAGGTCAAAACCTTAACTATAACCACATTTCTTTTTCAGCCATCAAAGTCCTCTGTGCCACTACATTCCGGAACAAGTATGTAAATATACATATCTATTATACTATTACATAAATAACTTATGTTATTTACAAACTAGGTTGTTATCAGAACGATGTCTTCTCCCAACCGCTCTACTTCCGATATTGAGGATGCTTTTTCCTCTATGAATATTCTTAACTATACTTCGGTCTCATCAGATTCTTTCCCAGCTTCATTGGGAAGCAATTCTTTTAACTCTTCGGAAAACTCTACAGATAATATAATCCCACCAGTATTCTCACCTTTCTACAATAATCCTTGTTTGAAGGACGTACAAGCATTTTATGCTAAGGAATTACCTATTTCATCACCAGATCCTATTACTCCACCAGCTATTTTGACTCCATCTCCAGTATTACCACCATCACTACTATTTGATCCCCGATATTTCTTTGTTCCTGAAGAACTACTACCACCTAAGAAGCGAATCCATTCTCCATCTTCTTCCTCAACTACGTTATCTAATTCATCTCGGAATCAAACCTGTGATTTGATATCACCATCTTCCTCAGTTTATACTCCTACCCCACCTCAGATATTTGAAATAGGAAAATGTTCAATTAAGATGTATCTGAAGCATCATGAGGAACAAATCGAAGATATTTTGAATTACTTAGAAGAACTCTCTTTTCACCGCATTGAGAAAATGGAAGAAGGACGTATTAATGGTAACGAACTAAAGACTGAACTCAAGGAAATCCGTACTCAGATTATCAAACTTCAAAAGAAACGGTTAGGGCAAAAGGATAAGATTGCCTTTGCTCATTACAGAATTTCTGATCTTGAACAAATCATTGAGAAAATCCAAGCTCGTCACCAAACGAATCAGGAAGATCTTTAGGATGTCATCTACCGGCTCAGAATCAAACATATCTTAAACTGTTTTAGTTATAGCTTTATCCTAAGCCACGGGATGTGTGGTATAAATAAAAATGCTTGTCAAATCTTGACTATGTATAGTAAAAAGGCAAGTTATTTATAAAGGAAATCCCGTTTCATACCTTATTATTTCCAACTTATCTCTCTCTTCCATCATCATCTCCATCATTTGTATCATTATCTCCGTCTTCATGAATCATACCATAACTTCTAAGTGCTTAAAATCCAAAAATAAGCATTTCTCTAAGCATTTTAAGCATCACATTTTCTTTAAAGTATTACCTTTCTAAACTTGTGATGTCATTCTTACTACATGTTCTCTTATGTTGATAGAATGCCTCCCAAAAGGACGTCAACATCCGAAACACCAGCCATAACTTTAGATGCCATCCGGCAACTGATTGCTGATCTTACTACAGCCGTGGAAGCACAGACTGCTGCCATAGCAAGTGCTAGTAATCCCAACAATCTTACTGGAACTCCTACAGTAAAAACGGGAAACTACAAAGAGTTTATTAGCTGTCAACCTTTCTGCTTTAATGGTACGGAAGGAGCAGTAGGCCTTATTCGCTGGTTTGAACGAACTGAATCAGTATTCTCACGAAGCAGATGTGCTGAGGAAAATAAAGTAACATTTGCTACTGGTACTTTAACTGATGATGCCTTATCCTGGTGGAATGCACATGCCCAGCCATGGAACTAGAGCAAGCTAAATCAAATCACATGGACTGAGTTATAAAAAGGGCTTATGTCGAACAAGTACGTCCTCGAATGAGGATCAAGGAAAATGGAAGATGAATTTTATGGTCTAACTGTAAATGGAAGTGATCTCAAGACTTATATTAGAAGATTCCAAGAATTAGCATTCTTATGTCCAAACATGGTGCCAAATTCTGAGAAACTTATGGAAGCTTTCATCGGGGGACTGCCGCAAAGCATTGAAGGAACGTTACTAAACATGCTTCAAATCCACGGACTCTGGAAGAAGGCCACATCATAGCTCACAGGACTAAATGGACCAAATAATAAAATGCATTAATTCTGTGCAAGGAAAACCATTGATCACAAACGATAAGACGATGATTAAGGAACACCACCAACAACAACAACTACCCCAATGATCGCAACAACAATAACCACTCCAACAATCACATTAACAAAAATAACTAACCAAATAACCGTAACAATAACAACCGCAACAATTATCACTATCAGCAGCAAAATAGAAGGCAGGAAATCTTTAAGGCTAATGGAAACCGTGGATATAATAGACCTCATCCCCTTTGTAGGAAGTGTACTCTACATCACACAGGACCGTGCACTGTTAGGTGTCAGAATTGCCACAAAGTAGGCCATCAGACTAGAAACTGTAGGAGCTAAGAACATCTATTTTTCCCAACAATCCTCTATCTCTCAACTAAATCTGGAGACATGGTAACATAAGTATCAACTTCTTTTTGTATATGTAAAGTTCGTATGTAAAGTTATCTATGAAATAATAAAGAGATAATTCCGTTACATCTTGTTATCTGGTGGTATCAAAACTCGACATTGTTTGTCAATTCTATCATGTTCAAACTCTAAATACTCTCCTCATACGTTTGCAACATAAATTTTCATCCTCGATTATATGGGCGTCAGTACAATCAACATCTCAATATTGTCTAACCATTCATGATCATATCTTTTTCTGACACATACCATTATCTTGTTTTTATGCTTAGGTAAGACGTTAATGATCATCTTATTGAAATATGGAATTGAATGCTACTTTCATTTGAATAAGGAAATTATAAATCTCTGAACTATGAATTTATAAATTCTCAGTTACAAGGAGTTGGACGCTTCTTTTTGTAAAACTAACCAAAACAATATTCTTTTACCCAAACACCCATAAAGAAATGGATATTACAATAGCTCCTAACAGTTAGAAAGAAGAGTCCTTAAACTGTGCAGCAGACTTTATACAAGTTGTTAACTGCACACATGTTCTAACTTACATAACTGTCATCACAACCTAACAAACTGGACTTTCTAAACTCAACTCTCATCATCCGAGTCAAAAATCTGTCTTCTCCTTAGAGACTCGAGCACAGCAGCTGATTTATTCCCCTTGTACCCAGAGGCTGACTTGAGCTTCGGCACATTCATGGCACTAAGTGTTGGGGTGGCTGCCCCTTGGTTCACATCCCTTAGAACAGACTTAGCAGTGACTTCAGCCCGTGCACCATCCATAGCTGAACTTACTTTCGAGCTCGTGTTGTGATGATTTTCACTTACGACTTGCCCTTACTAACAGCCTCAGCAGCTGTGGATTTGGCCTTAAGGGTTTCGTACTTCTGCATGTCGTAAGTAAGTTCTTTTTGTAGTTGTTTATCAGCATCGAGCTTCTCATCAATTTCGCTTTTGTAATCTTTAAGAAGGATTCTAAGGCATTCCATGAGAGATCCTGTAAGTGGGCTGTTCTTGCTCTCGAGTAAACGTTTAAGTTCTATGAACATTGGGATTGTGTTTTGGATTTGGGCTTTCTTATAACAACTCAAGAATTTTCATCAAATGCAAAACCTATTTTACTATTATCACAATTATACGGGGAAATTTTTCGCTTTATTACATTACTTGCATTGTCAATATCTCATTATGCACGGTAACTTGCATAACTAAAGTAGACAAGCTCACGCAACCTACCTATGGCAATCATGTCTTCAAATATGTCAAGCAAACATCATAACATGTCAAGTCAATGTCATCATATCCTTTTTACAAAGTACATTATTCCTATAATGTACCATTCGCAACGTTATATCAAAACGGGCTTTAAACCGTTATCGTATACCTCTAAACCCTAAATTCCATGAAGGGTTAATATCTAAAGTGAATGTACAAGCTACTAAAGCATGTATACAAGTAATATAACATCTCATTTGAAATATAAACTCCCTCCAAGTCAAGTACAAGTTTTCAAAGCACAACGTACAAGTCATTAAGCATAACATCCAAAATAGCCATTTTACCTCCAGTTTCTTCACCATCACTCTTGTGCAAGCAACTACACTCAATATACAATGTGTAATCCCTAATTATTCCACTCGTAAGCTTTCATACACATTCTTACACTCAAAACCCTAATTCAAAAGTCAGAAACCCTAACCCGAGCTAAATACTAAACCATGACCCGTTTCCTGGTTTTTATCCATCATAAACCTAAACCAATACTCAAATAAGTTGTAATAACGTAGTTTACAACATTATCAATCATATTCAATCATCATTTCATCATTTTATCTTAATTATACACAAAATGAATCCAAGAAACCCTAAACGTACCAAAATGGATCATTCGACTCGTTTACTCATTTTTAACCATTTAAAACACCAACAATCAATCAAGTGTCATTGTAAACTCATAATATGAGTTTAAAATACATGATCTATCCTTATTTTGGCAAGGTATACGAATTATAAGCTCAAAAACCCTAAAGAAACCCTAATATGCCCTAATTGAACCCGCGTCATATTTCATTCATTTTCGACCCATTTTAACCCAAACCACTTATCAAACCTTGATTATAATCCTTAATACAAACCTTAAGATCAGTAATCTATCATCTTGAATCAAGTACACATGAAATATAAGCTTAAAAACATTAAGAAACCCTATTCGTACCTATTTTACCCATTTTAAAACCCTACCATGCAAACAAGCACCTCTATGACACACCTACTTCATCCCATAGCAGCTTACAAACACCTCAATCTTCTCCTTGGTCACCAAGGCTCAAAAATATCTCTTTGTTTCTTATTCTTAGCCACGGCAAGCACATGGAT